>PVKP010009164.1:0-69487 GCA_004027715.1 Plecturocebus donacophilus | reverse complement strand
TCAGAACAGACCCACATAAATATTGTCAACTGATTCGTGGCAAAGGAGCAAAGGCAATACAATGGAGAAAAAAAAAAAACAGTCTTTTCAATAGTGCTGGAAAAACCGGACATTGACATGCAAAAAAAAAAATGTATTTTAGACCCAAACTTTGCACCCTTTATTAAATTAATTCAAAATGGATCATATATCTAAACATAAAATGCAAAACTATAAAATTCCTAGAAGATAACAGGAGATAATTGAGATGACCTTGAATATAGTGATGATATTTGTAGATATAACGTCAAAAGTAAGATCCTTAAAAGAAATCATATATAAGCTGAATTTCATTGAAATTCAAAACTTCTGCTCCATGAAAAACACTGTCAAGAGAATGAGAATACAGCCACAGACTGGAAGAGAATATTTGCATGAGACATATCTGATAAATGACTGCTATCCAAAATATATAGTGACCCTTTAGGACTCAACAATACTCTAAATACCAACCCAACTCAAAGATGAGCAAAATATCTGGACAGACACCTTTCTAAAGAAGATAGATAGATGGCAATTAAGCTTATGAAAAGATGATCCACATCATATGTCATCTGAGAAATGCAAATTAAAATAGCAATGAGATACCACTACACACTTTTTAGGAGGGCCAAAATCCGAAACACTGATGATATCAACTTCTGGTGAGGTTGTGGAACAGCAATTCTCATTCATTGCTCATGGGAATGCAATAGTACAGCTAATTTGGAAGACATTTTGGCAGTTTCTTACAAAACAAAACATCCTCTTACATTACAGTCCAGCACTCAGACTCCTTGATATTTACTGAAAAAAGTTGAAAATTTATTCCACACAAAAAGCTGCACATGGATGTTTATAGTGTCTTTTTTCATAATTGCCAAAACTTGAAAGCAGCTAACATATCCTTCAGTAGGTGAATGGATAAATAAATGGTGTTACACCCACAAAATAGAATATTATTTAGAACCAAAAAGCAGTCTGTTAGCAAGCTATGATATGAAAAGGAGGAAACACACCTGCATGCAGGTATACCTCAGAGATATTGCAGGTTTCGTTCCAGATGACTGGAATAAAATGAGTATCACAAGTCATTATTTTTTGTTTCTTAGTATATTTACAAGTTATGTTTATACTATACTGTAGTCTATTATATGTTCAATAACATTATGTCCAAAAAAGTACATACCTTAATTTAAAAATACTTAACTGATAAAAATACAAACAATAATCTGAGCATTCAACAAGTTGTTGGTGCAAGGTCTTGCTTTGATATTGAAGCAAGCAAGATATTGGAGGTCTTTTGCTGGTGGAAGATCTTGCTTTGATATTGAAGCTGCTGATTAGGATGGTGGTAATAATTTATTAACTAATTAATAAATTATTAACATAAATTAATAATTTATTAAATAAAATTTGCCACATGGATTGACTTTTCTTATCACTTGAACACTTAGAAGCCATTGTAGGCTTATTAATTGGCAGAATATCAACATCACTATGTCTTGG
Organism: Plecturocebus donacophilus; assembly: GCA_004027715.1. Taxonomy (NCBI): domain Eukaryota; kingdom Metazoa; phylum Chordata; class Mammalia; order Primates; family Pitheciidae; genus Plecturocebus; species Plecturocebus donacophilus. The sequence continues at coordinate 67,960 of PVKP010009164.1, read as the reverse complement.
GGAATGGGGGGTTCAAAGAAAGGGAGACAGATCGGGGAACGGCAGTTGATGGAGCAGTCAGAACACACACGATATTATCGATTAAATAAATACATCATCTTTTATGAAGGCAGTTCATGGCACCTCAATTATGAGTGTACCATAAAAGATTACTGATTATAGATCATCATAACAAATATAATAATAATTAAGCAAAATATTCTCAAATATGAGAATTATCAAAATATGACACAGAGACATGAAGTGAGCAGATGCTGTTAGGAAAATGGCACAATAGAGTTGGCTCACCCAAGCACGCCACAAACCTTGAACTTTTTAAAAAATGAAATTATTTGTGAAAGGCAGTAAAAGTCAAGGACAGAAATGAATTTAAAAAAAAAGGAAGAAAGAGAAAGGAAGAAAGAAAGAACAAATGAATGAACAATTAAAAGAGAGACAGAAAGAAAAATGGGAAGGAAGGAAGGAAGGAAAGGAAAAAGGAAGGAAGGAGAAGGAAGGGAGGGAGGGAGAGGGGAAGAAGAAGGCAGGCAGGCAGGCTGTATTATGAAGTAAAAGAAGTCAATCTGAAAAGGCTACATCCTATATAATTCCAACCATATGACATTCTGGAAAAGGCCAAATTATGGAGACAGTAAAAAAACAGTGGTTGCCAGTAGTTATGGTGGAAAATAAATGAATAATCAGAGCACAGAGGATTTTTAGTGCAGTGAAACTATTTTGTAATGCAATACAATGATGGATAAATGTCATTACGCTTTTGTCAAACTAATAGAATGTACAATGTCAACAATCAACCTTAATGTAAACTATTCACTTTGGGTGATGATGTATCAATATAGGTTAATTGATGGTAACAAACATATCACTGTCTGGTATAGAATGTTTATAGTGGGGGAGGTTGTAGGTGTGTGTGGAGTAGGAAGTACATGAGAACTCTCTGTACTTTCAGCTATTTGCTATGGAACTAAAACTGCTATAAGAATAAATTCTAATAAAATTATATTTGGTCTTTACCATAATTCTTTAAACTCATACAAATTATTTGAACTACTCACTACTGGTTATTTGACTTCAAGAAGATTCCTCACTAACAATATTCTCTAGGTTCAAGGCTGGTCTTAAATTCCTAGCTCATCTGTCTACCTCGGACTCCCAAAGGGCTTGGATTACAGGCATAAGCCACCACACCCAGCCAGGTTTTGTATTCCTTTTGTCTTTTTCTTTGGGTAGGAGAAATAGGTCACTAATCATATCAGTTTCTCTCTCCTTCCCTCTCTCTCTTGTTCCTTTTTTTGTGCTTATTCTGAGCCAGACTCATGATTTATGTTTATAACTGGTCATGGAATGAATGGGATTTTCATGCTATTTACAGAGGTGTCTTGTGAATGAGGGAGGAGCCGTGACATTCTTATAGGCTTCATATTTGACTTCATGTAGCAAGGTGAGTTTTACTGCTATAATAGAGTCAGACTGCTTTGTACTGCAACAGTTCCTCTGTGCGTGTAACTCTCTACTTAACAGAATGGAATCACTTCTAGAAGGACTTCTTGCCCCAGACCAGGTGGCTCTAGTATCCCCTTTTATTGCTCTACTCAAAGCATTGATCTACAAGACGAGTCCTTCTTCCTAAGGGACCTTATATCTCTATATCTTCAAGGTCACATTGCATTTCTGTTTATCACCTCCGCATACCTAAATTTTTTTAAATTAATTCTATTCTTTAAGAATGGACCATTGTGTTTATATTGCTTTCCTTTTGGTTCATCTGCCATACAATATAGATGCAAACTAAGAAGATAGATAGTTTTTGATAATTAGCTTTAAATACAGCTATTTTTACCCAATTAGAAACATAAAATATGTGTGAAAAAGCAACATTATTAAAAAAAATTCAAGAATGATAATGACATGAAACTGGAAATGAATAGCACTTCAGGGGAAAACTTGATCACTAAGAACTAACAGTTTAAGGTGGGGAGGGAGTGAGCAGAGAGCCTAAAAATGCAAAGTAAGGCAAGTGATTTGAACAAGATTACTTCCAAATAAAACCGAAATCACTGGGAATTATAAATGGAATAAAAGTATTAAGTTCTAATTACTGGATCTAAGGAATAAGACAACCCTGCACATGAATCATAGTTTGATCTCCCTTAGCTTAAGAATCTAATTGAAAATAGCATTACAAGTTTATGTGACATTATTACATTGGACTTATGAAAATCCTCAAAACTGATCAATAGAACTATTTTAGACATTTGGAATTCATTATGTATTAACTAATTAGGTTGATCATATACAATTTTATTTTTTAACATAGTCAGAAAACAAGAACTTGAATATGGAACAAAAGTAGTGAGTAAGCTGTTAACTTGGTTCCATTGTCTTCTGTTAGTTAAATTGAAAAGTTGCAAATATGTTTTAATTATACCACAGCCTTTCATTCTGCTGCACTGGGTTTATCGGTTACTTTTCCATTTATTGGATACCATTTTCATTCAAGGTTTACATGACTGTGTGTGTGTTTAAAGTGTCTTATACTATAAAAAGGGATAAAATTATTTCATACTATGTGCTATAGAAATGTGCTTTTTAACTATTCATTTATTAAATAAAGTATTTACTAGCTGAGCATTTTAAAGTGTTTCTGTTATACTAGCATATGAATGTTCTCTTGAAGAACTTTTGTGATAATTATTATCATTTTTTATACATAAATGCTTTTACTTGTAAATAGAGTTTACAAAATTTTTTTAAAAACTTAAGTTATTTTCTTCATTGATGCAGTTGTGCATGTATGTATGTATGTGTTTATCAGGTACATAAATTCATTTTGTTATTTGTCATGACTACTATTTTACAATATTAGAGGAATATTTCTCTGACTTAATCGGTTGTTTCTCTGACTTCATTTCCTTTATTTAGTTATTTATTTATTTATTTAGAGATGGTATCTCACTCTGTCATCTAGATTGGAGTGCAGTGATACTATCTCAGCTCACTGCAACCTCTGCTGTCCAGGCTCAAGCAATCTCCTCCCACCTCAGCCTCCTGAGTAGCTTGGACCTCAGACATTCACCACCATGCCCAGCTATTTTTTTGTATTTTTGGTAGAGATGGGGTTTTGCCATGTTGCCCAGACAGGTCCTGAGCTTCTGAGCCCAAAAAATCCACCCATCCACCCAACTTGGCCTCCTAAAGTATGAAATTACACACATAAGCCACCATGCTAGGCTATTTTTCAATCAACTAAACAAAATTAATATATTTTAAATTAATATTTCATCAGAGTAAATGAGGCATTTCCCATTACTTTTTAGCATAAGTATTATCAAAGAAAAAATTCCCTGAGTTACCCTGGGAATCTGAGACTTGATAACATTACCAAATTTATTATCAGATCAAAAGATAATATTAGATTATTCTAGACAGTATTTTATTCAAATTTAATATCTATTGATAATTTTTTACCACATTATTAAGAAAAATTCCTTGGCTTTATAAAGTAGAACTAAAATATCTGCATAAAAGGTTATGTAATAGCAATAATAAACTTTGTATAAATTGAACTTCTGAAAATGTTTTTAAATTATGCAAATATAATTTTAAAATAATTTATATGGAAAGAATTTTAACTCATATATACTGAAATGCAACTAATAATAAATGTTGGTTTATAATCTCTTTCTATTATATTTGAACATCTTCAAAATGCTAATGAGGTTTAGATGTTTGGAAAGCTTACAGATTTTAATTCTAAAGCCCAATAATGTTCATGTTCTTGAATTACCTAATTTTAATAGAATTTAGAAAGGGGAAATTGCTTTTAAAAGTTACATATGTAAATTTTTAGCTCAATGGTGGTTTTATATTTTAATTTTTTTATTTCATTAATAGAACACCAATTGGTATATAATTCGGCAACTCAATTATATTTTTCTTTCATAAGTAATCAGGAATGAAAAGCCTATTTATATTTATGTATAAAACTATTTCAAATTAACAAATGTGTATTAGAGACTAATTTGCATTTATCTTCAACTACAATTTATTAGATAATTAATATAATAAGAATACCAATCATATAGAGCTATGTAACTATCCTGAGATTTCTTTTCTTTAACAAAATATCTTTCTGACAAAATTTGAAGAGAAAATTTAAGGAAATATAAACCTATTGTAGTTATTCTTGTGTAACTTTTTTTTTTTCAGACAGAATCTCGCTCTGTCACCCAGGGTGAAGTGTAATGGTGCGATCTCAGCTCATTGCAACCTCTGCCTCCTGAGTTCAAGTGATTCTTGTGCCTCAGCCTCTCGAGTAGCTGGGATTACAGGCATGTGTCACCACAACCAGCTAATTTTTGTATTATTAGTAAAGATGGTGTTCCACGATGTTTGCCAAGCTAGTCTCAAACTCCTGACCTCAAGTGATCTTCCCACCTCAGACTCCCAAGTGCTGGGATTACAGGCATGAGCCACCATGCCTGGCCTTATATATAGTTTTTGAAGATAAACTTAAATATTTTTTTAATAATCAAATTATTTTTATTAGTGAGTTATTATTAAGTACAATTAAAATAAACACAGATACAATTATATCTCTGTTTGCTGGCTCTGGAATATCTCCTTTTTAATTTCACCATTCTACCTAATTTTAATTTCTAAAATATTTTGAGAACTCTTAAACTATGGCAATATACTCTAATCCCAGCACATTGGGAGGCCGAGGTGGGCAGATCATGAGGTCAAGAGATGGAGACCATCCTGGCCAACATGGTGAAACCCTGTCTCTACTAAAAATTAGCTGGGTGTGGTGGCGTGCACCTGTAGTCCCAATTACTTGGGAGGCTGAGGTAGGAGAATTACTTGAATCCTGGAGGTGGAAGTTGCAGTACGCCGAGATCACACCACTGCACTCCAGCCTGGCACCTGGTGACAAAACAAGACTCTGTCTCCAAAAAAAAAAAAAAAAGGCAATATAGTGATATAATACAGTGATATATCAAAATAAGGAAGTTGTTTACTGTACTGTAAAGAATGTATCAAAATCCCTAAGCACAGAGTGAAATGTATAAATAAAATTACTGTTTAGTTCAGATTAAAAGACTCATGCCAGTTTAGCCAGTAATTATTACTATTATAATGATTTTCTAAAGATACTTATTTTAAACATTTTTTTTGAGACAGTCTCACTCTGTTTCCCAAACTGGAGTGCAGTGGTACAATTTCAGCTCATTGCAGCCTTGACCTCTTGGGCTCAAGCAATCCTCTGTTGCAGCCTCCAGACTAGCTGGGACTACAGGCATGCTCCACCACATCTGACATATTTTTTCTTTTGGTATGACATGGCAGTCTTTATTAATATTTTTTTAACTTTATTTTTATTATCATTATTATACTTTAATTTCTGGGGTACCTGTGCAGAATGTGCAGGTTTGTTACATAGGTATACATGTGCCACCGTGGTTTGCTGCATCTATCACCTTATCATGTACATTAGATATTTCTCCTAATTCCTCCCTCCCCTAGACCCCCACCACCGACAGGCCCCAGTGTGTGATGGTCTCCTCCCTGTGTCCATATGTTCTCATTGTTAAACTCCCATTTATGAGTGAGAACATGCAGTGTTTGGTTTTCTGTTCTTGTGTTAGTTTGCTGAGAATGATGTTTTTCAGCTTCATCCATGTCCCTGTAAAGGACAGGAACTTGTTCTTTTTTATGACTGCATAGTATTCCACGGTGTATATGTGCCACATTTTCTTTATCCAATCTATCATTGATGGACATTTGGGTTGATTCCAAGACTGTGTTAACAGTGCCACAATACACATATGTGTGCATGTGTCTTTATAATAAAATGATTTATAATCCTTTGAGTATATACCCAGTAATGGGATTGCTGGGTCTAATGGTATTTCTAGTTCTAGATCTTTGAGGAATCACCACACTGTCTTCCACAATGGTTGAACTAATTTACGCTCCCATGAACAGTGTAAAAACTTTCCTATTTCTCCACATCATCTCCAGCATCTGTTTTTTCCTGACTTTTTAATGATTTCCATTTTAACTGGCATAAAATGGTATCTCATTGTGTTTTTGATTTGCATTTCTCTAATGACAAATGATGATGAGTTTTTTTTTCACATGTTTGTTGGCTGCATAAATGTCTCCTTTTGAGATGTGTCTGTTCATATCCTTTGCCCACTTTTTGATGGGGTTGTTTGTTTTCTTGTAAATTTGTTTAAGTTATTTGTAGATTCTGAATATTAGCACTTTGTCAGATGAGTAGGTTGCAAAATTTTTGTCCCATTCTGTAGGTTGCCTGTTCACTCTGATGATAGTTTCTTTTGCTGTGCAGAAGCTCTTTAGTTTAATTAGATCCCATTTGTCTATTTTGGCTTTTGTTCCCATTGCTTTTTGTGTTTTAGTCATGAAGTCTTTTCTCATGTCTATGTCTTTCTGCCTCGGTTTCCCAAAGTTTTGAGGTTACAGGTGTATGCCACCATGTTCTCCCTTAAACATCATTTAATAGAACATTTTTTCAGTTGATTTACATGAGTTTATAAGCATCCTGAAATTAGTTCCCCAATAAGTAGTAAATGCCATTAATACTAGAATTCTGCCTTAATTATTTATGCTTACTATTCCTGGTCCCTTAAGCTAGTGAATTGCATTACTTCCTCTCTTTTCTAACAAGAAAAATAAACATTGGATAAATTGTAAACTTGAGACTTTTTAAAAAACCCATCCAAAGTAGATGTGGCAAGGCAACTAACTGGCTCAAAAACTAAAGAGAAACTTATGTCCAAATGGAAGAAGAGAAGTAAGCATTACCTTACCTGGCATAGATACAATCAGACACCAGTAAGAATTCAGCATATATGGTTGATGAATTGGTGGAGGTTAATTGTGTACTGCGAGGGAGTGTAAAACCTAGGATGCAGCAGAAATTGGAAGAGTCTGTACTCTTATCACAGGGATTATTGGAAAATATTTTAAGTAAGCATACCTTGTCCTATGGATTTATAGGATGTGGGAAGGGCATGAAACTTCACAGGCACCCTTCTACATTGTCTTACTTATGGAACAAATCTGTATCTCTGGGGAAAGGACAGAAACAGTTTCCCTTACTGGTGAAAACCTATTGCAGTATCTGGAGGAGAAGAGAAAATAACCCTACTCCTGAGATAAGAGCAGAAATGTTTGCTAGACTTAGAACTCCAGCAGGGAGAGGCAGAAATACTCAGGAGGCCATATTCCTGAGACATAGAAAGACTGAATCTTCTAAAGACTGAGCCTTAATGAATAATAATAATGCATAAGATCTTCCTAATGCTCCAACCCTCCCCATTTAACGGGTGTGGAGTGGCAAATAACAGAAAAATAATATTGAGAGAAGTACAGGAGAGGGAAAGGAGTTTGAAAAGAACCTTCTCTGAGGCATAGTGCAAAACTAAACAAAACAAAAAACCTAAAGGCAAGGCTGAAACAAATGTCCAAAGGACTAAATTAACAATAAAAACAAGCAAAAACCACCTGCCATACCAACCTCCATCTTAATACAATGTATTGCTAAAGGAATTAGTAACCTGTGATACACTGAACATAGTCAGGTAAACAACAAACCTCAAACATGGCCTAATTTCTAATGAGATTAACTTAAATCCTGATTTTAAGAACACAGCAGAAGCAAAAATGCATTTCTATTTTCAGGCATAAAAATCAGGTACCAGACTTTTCATTGTTCTACCCAATATGTCTGGCTTTTAACAAAAAAGTTTAAGAGATGCAAAAGGCAACAGAAAACACACTCCCAAGAGTATGAAGTTCCATTTTTCTAAACATTTACGGAGTTTCAACAAGGAACTTAACATTTGACAAAGATAAATTTGTGTGGATCACAAGATACGTGGCTTAGGTGTTAAAGTTTTAAGATATATACGGATGAAAACAAACAGGAAGAAAGGTTATAATATCAAGTACTTGTCTGGGTTCGAGGACAAAGAAGTTTATATCTGGCCAAGGTTAAATCTGCACTTTACTTCATCTTGAGTACTTAGCCCTCAAATCCAAGTTTCTTTCTTTTTCTATATTTTTTGTATCTTCCTCAAAGTATGTACCTTCTATTGGTTATCTCTATTATTCCTGTTCTAATAAAAACTTAAATTATTATGGCATATTCTAGATTGAGTGTTGTGTCCATGCACATGGGTGTCTGTATGTTTCTTCTCTATAAAACTGGTATTTGATATTAAAAAATATCAAAACTATACTATATATTTGCTTTATTTACATCTACCTCAATAAACTTACTTTTCCCATGGCTGTATCTATAGTTTTGGCATATGAAGTACAAGGAACCTATTGCTGGGTAGTAAAGTCTAATCCATCCTAAATGGTCTGGGTCTTTTATCAAGATTATTAATAATCTTCTGATCACCTCTGATCAGAAAGTCTTAGTATTTATTTATCTCTAGGCCATTTAATGGTGCATGCTCATTTTTACCTACTCTCTTATTTTCACATTATTTGACATAAATATTCCACCTTTCTTAGTTTTATAATTGTGGATAGTTCATTACTCACTACACGTATTCAAATGTTTCTGTGACATATAACACCACTTGAAAACATATTTCAAGTTAGCACTAGTCTATCCTCAGTTTTTGGTTGACAACATTTTTTTAAAAAGCAAATAACAAAAGATGAAATGAAAACTTACTTTTTGAGTGTTACTGATCCAACAGAAAAAGATTTTGGTATCTGTTACCTTTCTTACTAACTTATATATGAATAGCATTTGTTTTATGTATTTTGCTTTTATTTTTCACTTTTTGCCTCTGCAAGGTTATTACACTATAAAAAGTGATCTTTAATTTCTCTTATTTCTATTTGTGTATTTGTGAACTGTGTGTTGTGATACAGGTACTGTTCACCTTAAATGGTACGACAAAGAGCAAAATATTATTTCTGTACATATAATTGCTTGAAACATTATTTGTGCACTACTGATTTAAATAGTAACAGACTAGAGTACTTATTTTTAAATGTATGAAAGTTCCAAGTATGTCCTAAGACACTTCTAGATGCATTATAATTGACACAAATTATTTACAGATGATAAAATTAGAGGCCTTACAGCTGGATATACCTTTCCTTTCTTTAACCTGGCTTAACAATTAGCGAGACTGAGCTACAAGGAAATGAGGCAGTGACATTCTTAATTATTGCATTTGGATGAATGATTTATGAAATCAAAAGGATATTTCATTTATTTCTAACTTTAGTAATTTTAATGTGTTTTTTGGAAGTTTTTTATTCTGCTATTACAGACTGTACAAGTTTAATATTGTAAGATAAAGGTTATTTTAATTATTAAATTTCTTAGACACATAAAATTTTGGTATAAAAATAAATAGTATGCACTTTTCATGGCTGACATTTACTCTTTATAAAGATTAGATTTTAGAGTCAGTTTGGACTGCTATAACAAAAATATCATAGATTTGGGGGCTTAAATAACAGAAGTTATTTCTCATAGTTCTGAAGGCTGGGAAATGTAAGATTAACATATTAGCCAGTTCCTCTTCCTGGTTTTTAGAAGGACATCCTCAAATGGAAGAGAGAGAAATCATCTTTCTAGTGGCTTTTCTTATAGGAGCAGTAATTCCATTTATGAGGGTTCCACCCTCATGACCTAATTAACTCCTAAAAGCCCCATTTCCAAATACTACCACACTGGAAATTACAGATTTAACATATAAATTTTAGGGAGTCTCAAACATTCAGTTCACAGCAAAAATCTATCTAAGAAATTTCTTTTTGAAATACATATTGTTATATATTTTTTCTCCATGAATAATAATTATGTTAGCATTGTTTGTTCACAGTGACCAAAATAGGCTTGATGTTTCCCTTAGCTTACCTAAGCTTTAGACAGCCTTATTCCTGATTCTAGGCCTCTGGTCTCTCTTTTCTTATAGCATTTACTTTAGAAAATTTGTAATTGAAAATCATTCCTCTGCCCATTTGAAATGTAAATATTTTTTGAGCCACTTGCTGGTTTCACAACCCAAAAGTGTTTTTCTCAAGAACCTGGGAACCATCTCTCTGAAATGTCAAATATTTGCAATAATTAAGACATTCATTTCTCCTATCTCCCAGTTTCTGTAGGAGTAGAAGTTTAACTTCATTAACAACCAAATAGTAAACCTATATGGCCTAATCACATTGACAAACATCTCCACTACATTTCTGCAGTACTTTTCCACTAGCGCAACCCAGCACTTAATAGTCCTCCCACACATTAACAGAGTTGAGTTCAATATTTCACTATTGTTATAGTCTTTAATAAAGTCTGCCTTGACTGTTTGTGTCTGGTACAACTTTTCTTTGACCACAAAAATAATATAATTTATATAGCTGAATCATGCTTTAACCACTAGTAACTTCAAATCCAGATTTGGAGCTTATATGATCACATAGAATATTCAGACTACAGCTATAAACCAGCAAAATGGAGTATGACAATAAAAAAAGAAAAAAATAGTTAAGTTTACTAACATTTTACAGATAAATCTGTTTGTGCTTTGAAGAGACTTAATAGATTTCTTGAATATTTTACCAAAAAAAATCTTATGTGTTATCTAGAAACCTAATCAAATTTTTCTAGAACCTACTTTTTAACCTAGCAACCTCTGGTTTCCAGGTAGAACAGAGCTAAAAATGCAAACCTACCTTATTTGCCCAGTGCCATTACCTACCCCTCCACACCTCATCTCATAGAATAAGGCTTTCAGCAAAAAGATATTGTCAAAACTAGTCATCTTATCTCCCCTATTTGCTTAACTGATGAATATTTTAAATGACAAAGAAGACTACCTGACTTTAAAGTGAAAAAGCAAATTAGATACAGATACACAATTAAAACCTAGTCTGTGCAGGATATTTCTTATTTTCAGAAAATGGAATATTGAAAATTAACTGGTGAGGTCTCTGATATTTCAAAGAAAGAGAAAATTATTTTTTCCCATGCTTTTGTATAACTTTTTTGTTCTATATATACAAACTGTCAAATAATAAAAGTATGTTTTTATTTGCTTTCTAAATTCCATTGATTGTAAATGTTTCTCTGTATTTTCAAGTAGACTAACAATGAGATTGCATTTAAAATTGTAATTTTATTTTTAAGGCTAATTATTCTACAAAAAAAAACAATTATGTCTTCTTCTGTTCATAACATTCTTGGATTTCCTTGGTTTTCATTCTAATTTTAGTTCACTATAAATGTTTTTACCTTTTATCTTTTCACAAGTTTCAGCAGAGATGACAAAATACTATGCAAAGTCTCTGGGAAATCCCAATGCTGTTTATGGCTGGACATCATTCACCTTTTTGTGAGTGTTTCATTGCAAAAATTAAAATTTCCAAACAGGGCTTTGAATATCTAACAGGTATATAGTTATCTATTCAATCCATCATATAATTTTAATAGTCTCACAGAGAACACACAAACTCTCTTTACCTTTTTCTTTTGATTTTTAGACTATTTACTTGGCAATCTTTCCTTCTGTTTAATGGACCAGAAACTCTCTAGAAACAGTCTTCCCTTGATCTTCAGAAGCTTAAAGAGGTGCATTAATGTTCTTAGGCCTTCAAGACCCAATTCAGTGTGCCACGCTGAGTATTAATACTGAGAAAAACTAACATATTTTAGATAAAGAGCTCAGATTCATACTATGAGATATGGTAAATCTAATTTTTATTTATTGTAAACATCAAGGTGATGTTTGCCCATATGTTTAAAAACTAAACAGTGCTATATAGATGTTAATAATAATAGTAACATCCTAGTCAACTCTACAATCAGTAGTTAGGATGGAACTGTTCCAAATTCTTAACAGCTCCAATGGCATATGCTTATACTAATCATTTTTTTATTCAATTTTGACATAATCTAACAAATTTCATTAAAGTAATATATGTCTGGGCCCTTATACCTGTATTCTCTTTGAAACCTCTGAATATATTCTTATGAAGTAACCTTTAATAAAATTAATGCTCAATGTTTCATTGTTACTGCAATAGAAATATAGTTAATGGCTGAATCACTTAATATAACAAAATTACCTTCCACTTATCCTGAAATAAGTTTAATCAAGTTGTTTAGCTAAATAGTATACAAAAGTTATTTTATTTTCCTCTGAAATTGGTTTTGTAATACACTTGTTAGTTTTAAAAATTATCACTAATCTTTCCATATACTCATAGTCTTCTACTTCTTATTTTCACAAATTAAAGGGCATTTCTTTTCTTCCTCAAGACTTAGGTTGTGAGACTCATACCTCCAGGTCAGCTCTAGCCTTATTATTTTCAATTCCTGTCTATTTCATTTTGGAATGAGGTATGGAAAACCGGATACTCTGTGCACACAGATAGATGATGACTAGGGTTCATTACCCTAGATCAGTTGTGCAATTAGGCCATTATTTTATTTTGGACCTTCAAAGCTTGATATTGGCTTGATTTTTCCAAAGCACTTTCATTAATCTAGAGAATGATTCTTCAATTCCATAAGAGATTTTATTTGTTTTCCATTTCTGCCTTAAAAAGTAGTCTGTGCAGGGCATTTCTTATTACCACAAATTTAGTGACTTAAAGTATATTTTCATAATTTCTTTGGATCAGGGGTTTGGATATAACTAAACTGTAATTATAAACCCAGCAGAAGTCCTTTGCTCAGGGCCTCTCAAGACTGCAATCAAGATGTCAGCTAGTATGTCTTATTTTGAGAAAGCTCTGCTTATGTCCTTTGCCAAAGTTTAATTGGGATTATTTGTGTTTTTCTTGTTGAGTTGTTTAAGTTCCTCGTAGATTCTGGATATGAGTCCTTTGTCAGATGCATAGTTTGCAAATATTTTCTTCCATTCTGCAAGTTGTCTGTTCACTTTATTGATTATTTCATTTGCTGTTCAGAAGCTCTTTAATTTAATTAAGCCCCATTTGTCTATTTTTGGTTTTGTTGCATTTGCTTCTGAGATCTTTATCATAAAGTATTTACCTAGACCAATGTCCAGTAGAGTTTTTTCTAGGTTATCTTTATGGATTTTTATAGTTTCAGGTCTTACATTTAAGTCTTTACTCCACCTTGAGTTAATTTTTGTATATGGTAAGAAATAGGGGTCCAGTTTTATTCTTTTGCATATGGGTATCTGATTTTCCCAGTCAACAAATATATGAAAAAATGCTCAACGCTACTTATCATCAGAGAAATGCAAATTAAATCATAATATGGTATCATCTCAGAGTAGTCAAAATGGCTTTTTAAAAAAACTCAACAACAGATGCTATAAAGAATGCAGAGAAAAGGAAACACTTATACGCTGTTGGTAAGAATATAAATTAGTACAACTTCTATGGAAAATGTATGGAGATTTCTCAAATATATAAAAATAGAACTACGCTTCAACGCAGAAATCCCACTACTGGATATATTACCAAAGGAAAATAAATCGTTATATCAAAAAGACACTTGCACTTGTATGCTTATAATAGTACCATTCTCAATAGCAAAATCATGGAGTCAACCTAAATGTCCAGCAAGGATTGATTGAATAAAGAAAATGTGGTATATGTATATACATATACAAAGACACATACCATCAAATACTGTACAACCATAAAAAAGAATAAAATCATGTCTTTTGCAGCAACATAGATGGAGCTGAAGGCCATTCTATGTGAAATAATTCAGAGTCAGAAAATCAAATACCACGTGTTCTTATAAGTGGGAACTAAATAATGGGGACACATGGAAATTCAAAGGCAAATAAAAGATAGTGGGGACTCCAACAGGGAGAAGGGTAGGAGGGAAATGAAGGTTGAAAAATATTAGGTACAATGTTCACTCTTTGGGTGGTAGGTACACTAGAAGCCCAAACCTCATCATTAGGCCATATACACTGTAACAAAGCTACACAGGTACCCCTGAATCTATAAAAATAAAATTAAAATGATGTCAGCTGGGGTGATTTCCCATGTGGAGCTTGAGATTCTCAGATCTAAGTTCATTCAGATTGTTGAGTGAATTCAGTTCCTCACAACAAGCTTGACTGAAGCTCTCAGCTTCTGGAGGCTGACCTTCTCCTTCAGCTATTCATAATATGGCTCTATGTTTCAAGGCCTGTAGAAGATCATCTCAGAGCTCAAGGATGGAATAAGCCCTCTTTTAAAGTATTTATCTAATTAGGTCAGACATACCCAGGATAATTACCCTTTGATTAATTCAAAGTCAGCTGTTTAGAAACCTTAATTACCTCTGTGAATTCCTTTCATCTTCATAATGTAATTTTGGGAGTGATATCACGTCATATTCACAAGACTGCTCACACTCAGAGGGAGGAGATTATATGTATGAGTGTGGGTCAATAGAAATCATGTTAAGTATTTTGTGTATGAGGTCAGGCAGGGTGGCTCACGCCTGTAATCCCAGGCACTTTGGGAGGCTGAGGTGGGCAAATTGCTAATCTCAGGAACTCAAGAACAGCCTGGGTAACATGGCAAAATCCTGTCGCTACAAAAAATACAAAAAATAGGCAGGTGTGATGGCATGTGCCTGTAGCCCCAGCTACACAGGAGGGTGCGGTGGGAGGGTCACTTGAGTCTGGGAGATTCAGGCTATAGCAAGCAGTGATTGCACCACTGCACTCTAGCCTGGGTGACAGAGTGAGATCTTGTCTTAAAAACAAAAGGAAAAAAGAACTAAAGACTGAAGGTTGGTTTTCTGTGGTGAAGCAAAGTGTAATTCTGAATGACCTTTTCTATTTGAATTCCACTTTTATTCAGGCCAGTGGCTCATTCCTGTTCTTCATTGTGTCTAGAGTCACCCAACCCAGAGAATAAACCCATCACTTTCCTACAAGACTTTCCTCTTTTCAGAATTGTGCCTTAGTGGACTGTTTATCTAGACTTCTAATTCTTGAGCAGAGACATGTTACTGAGGAATGAAATGGCCAGTTGTGTTTACACTGCTTCTGCTATCAAGACAGTTAACAGCTTCTTCATGTGCTGTTTGTCTTTATATACTGTGGTAAAAGATAGATCTTGCTGTCATTCTTCAGTTTAAGTCTGTGCTTTTACAGTCATTTTCTGTATCTTTTGCATATGATTTCTGAGAGGAATATAGGACAGAATGCTCCTTCATTGCCTAAAAACTATTTATTAGCATTAGTTCTCATTGCAAATTAGCATGAAGTGTGATATAACTGTATTTAAAATGTTTTAAAATATTTTTAAACTTTCACACAGAGTTTGTACTTCTTGAGGTTTTTCTAAGAAAAGAAACAAGGATATGGACCATTATTTGTGGATTTGGATGCTTTAAAGTAGGATTGCTAAACATATATTTTACGATTGAAGTATTATACATAAAAATATAAAAAGCCATACATGTATAGTTTGATAAATTATTATAAAAGAAACACAATCATATAATTATTACTTAAGACAAGAAATAGGGTATTATTAATATGTTAGAGCCCTACCACACATGCTCTCTTCCAATCCTTCCTCTTCATGAGTAAATATTACCCTGACTTCTAACAGTATAGCTTGCTTTTGTCTGTTTAAAATGCAACCACGTCATATGAAAATTTCCTTAGTTTCTGTATTCTCATGGAACAATATGCAGGGAAATTTTATTTTTGTGTTTTGTATAGTTGTAATTTGTCTTTTTAAATGAAATTTGTAATATTCTATTGCACGAAAATAACAAAAATAATTTTATTCGTTCACGTAGATGGACATGTGTTGGTTCCAGTTTGAGATTATTGCAATTAATACTGCTATAAACATTCATGTGCATGCCTTTTCATGTACATGCAAATGCATTTCTAATGTGCATATACCTCAGAACAGAATTACTGGGCCATTATGTATGCATGTACTAAACTTGATAGACACTGTCAAATTATTATCCAAAGTGGTTCTGCTAAAATATATTTCTAAGGCAATGAATGAAAATTCTCATTTTTCCCAATTTTTGCTAAGACATTGTATTTTCAGTTTTTTTTAAGTAGTAATATTTATGGTTATGCAGTATTATCTAATCTTTATTTAAATTTTCATATTTGTGCTGATCAATAAGTTGAAATATTTTTACATATTTATGGACAATTTTGTAAAAGTATGTATGTTCTTTTTCTTTTTTTTTCCTGTTGGATTTTTTGTACTTCTTATTGCTTTGTCAATTTTTTCTTGTTTAAACTTTTTAAATATATTCTGAACATGAACTCTTTCTAAATCTTATTTGTTACGCATGTCTTATCTTGCTTTGTGGCTTACCTTTTTACTTTCTTACTGGTATCTTTTTAATGGATGTTATTTCTATTATTAGTGTAATTTTTTTAATGACTTAGTTCCTTTATAGTAAATGCATTTTGTTTCCTATAGAAGAAATCTGCCTATACAAAGATAATAAAATTATACTTCCAGGTTATTTTTTGGAAGATTTATTATAACTTTCACATTCTAAATGACAGCACAATAGAATCTATTTTTGGATATGGTATGAGGTAAGGATCAATTTAATTTTCTTGTTTTTGGAGAGAGAGCCACTTGTACTAGCACTATCATTGAAAAGAATGACATTTTTCTACTAACCTATCACTGCAGTCCTCTATGCATATATCTGCATCTGGACTGTATATTGTTCTCTTAATCTATGAATAGCCTTATGCTAGTACTATGTCTATATCTAATGGAAAAAATGTACTCTGCTTTTCATTTTCAATTTTATCTCAGATATTAATGACTCCTCGCATGTATTTATAAATGTTAAAATTAATTCATACGTTTCACAAAATTACTATTGAGATTTTAATTGGGTCTGCATTAAACACATAGATACACTTGGGGAGAATACATAGTGTTTTTACAGCATTACATCTTTCAATCACTGAAATCACCTTTCATTTATTTGTCTTTAATTTTGTAATAAAGTTTTGTTGTTTGCTATGAAAGCTCTTTTTAAAAATTTTTTAGACCTTGTTGCTTAAATATTTTGCTACTGTAAATGGAGTTAGTTTCAAAATTGTTTTTCTAACTCGGCATAGAGCAACACAATTGACTATGTATATTGACCTTGAACCTAGAAAAATTGCTAATTTATTTGATTACTTCTAATTTTTTCTGTGTTTCTTAATTTTCACATATGTAATTATGCAATTTGTGGATAATACCACTTATTTATTCCTCTCCGGTAATTACCATCTCTATTATATTAGGGCTCAGGCTAGGACCTCTGGTGTTACGTTGAATGAGATGTATGATAATGGGCATCTTTGTTCCTTATTTTATTTTAACATTTCACCATCAAGTATAACTTTTATTATAGTTGTTTTCTAAATATCTCTTAACACATCATCAAGTGATTTTCCCTTTACTCATAGTTGAGTAAAAATATTTTTATCTTGTGTAAATATTGAGTTTTATCAAATTTTCTCAATTTATTGAGAAAAGCATAAGATTTTCTTCCTCATTTTTAACTTTTGCCGTATTTGTACCAATGAATTTATTCCTGCCAAATGAGCTTGAGTTGCACTGTTTTAAGAGAATTAGAGTCTTCCTCTATCTTAATACACACAAAGTGTTTGTATAAGGTGCTGGCACAGCAAGGTTCATTGCAAATATCTAGGACATTAAAGTATGCAGCATCTTATAAAGTCTTTCAAAGTAAAATTTTATTTTGAATATCTATAGCAATTCAAAATCCACTCCTATTATTATTCCTTTTTTAGGGTTAATCCAATAAATCTTTAATGTGATCCTAAGCAAATTCAAAGGCTGAAATGGTAACACAGATATCCACAAAACACAAATCTTACATCGTTTTACTAGTGATGAGCAAAGACTCCAAAGAGAGGCTGTAGCTACATACTTAACTTTCACCATCATGACCTGAAACTCCAAATGTACCAGGTGCAGCTCTCTCACCAGAGCATATTTTGGGTCCAATGTGATCAGAGTGAAAGGTGGATTCAGGTCATTCTGGCATCTTAGTTTTAGGCCTCCATAGTGTTGCCATTTTCCAATACTTTTGAGGTTCATAAATTTAGAATTACAAGTCTGTTTACCACAAAAATACAGACATACTTATGTCCTGTTAAAAGTATTCCTTAGAAAAGAAATCAGTGCACAGTTGCCTCTGGAATATCTTATATTTTATCTGAGATTTTTCAAATCTTACAAGTATGTTTATAGAGTGGACTAGTCAAGGTCAGACACAGTTTCATCTGCCACTAAAGAGGGAGAAAATGACTTAGAATTCTATTTTTAAAGAGATTTCTCTTCTTTGATTCTCTTATTACTTCATCTATTATAACCAACTGTTAAAGGTGTTATTGTGTTTTCATATCATGTTATATTATGCCCAATGGTCTCATGATCTTTGAAGACCTTTCTTATTCTGTGCAAACATAGCCTTCTTTTCTCCAAGTTGATCATGTCTTCTTAGGAAAACCTATTTATATTATCGTATGATCCTTTCCAAAAATAGAACTTCAGCCTACTATCATCCTAGTATAACATTTATGTTCAGCTTCAATATAATAAGACTTAAAATTTTACTTCTTTCAGAAAAAACGTTCCTAAATGCTTAAAATATGTGATATTATTTTTCACATGCTACAGCAAAATAATGTTTCTACAATATCTTATATGTCTCTTCCTTTGACATATTTTGCATAATTGAGTGTATGTAATTTTTTATTAAAATTAGCATATTTGTTAATTTAGTCCAGCCCTAGGTAAGGGAAAGAGAGGCCTAAACTGGGTTTGTCAAATATTTTTTCTACATTATGACAATCCCTAGAGCCTCCAGAATGTTATTATAAAGGATTATAGAGCTAAGTCTAGATTCAGCAGGGAATAGTATAAAAATTGATTAATGATGTCCACCTTGAATATACAAGGGAACAGTCATAGCAAGCATACCTAGCATGTGCTTTAAACTTTGCTTTATTAAAAAAATTAATTTTACATTGTAAAATATATTTTAAAAAGGCCAATTAGCTGAGCATTGTGATGTGCACCTGTAATCCCAGCTACTCAGGAGGCTGAGGCACGAGAATTGTTTGAGCCCAGAAGATAGAGGCTGCAGTGAGCTGTGATGATGCCACTGCACTCCAGCCCAGCCTGGAGTCTTAAAAAGACTCAGTCTTAAAAAAAAATTCAAACATTTTTAAAACCTCATGAGAAACTGAAAGTTGGAGATTTTGAAATAATCACATATATGGACGATTTATTTTAGTCAGAAATATTAATGTTTTTCTATATCATTTAAGCATTCATTGAACTTAAATGTAATACATCATCAAAATAATCTCTGTTTAATGAAATTTGTTAAGGTAACATCACGGCTGATTTTTTTATATGAGTTTACATATTAGTTTTCACTCTTGCAGTTTATATTGTAATGGTTACTTCTACAGCTTATTGGTTTCATGACCACCTGCTCAGTTCTGCTATGTTGCACCTAAATACCAAGAGTCATTGTGTTAAATCATCTATAAAGTCTTCTGAAGTAGATATCTGAGAAAGAAACCAAAGATTAAGAACACAAATGTCTAATTGCTGCTTTGGGTGTTGTTATATTAACTTTTTCTTTCTTTAATCTATTTTGTAAGAGAAAATCAGATGATTTTAAATTATTCACCACATTCCCTTCCAATGTGAAACTCTTTTTATTGTGATTAGACTTTTACATTAAGTGTTAATGCTTTTTACTAAGAAGCAGGTTAATTATACCATCTATTTTCAATTAGCCCTAATAGAGTGCATATATAGCTGTAGAGTCTATTGTGCATGTCCTTATAGAAGTGAGGAAATGAAGTAAAAGCTATTATTTTGATATCCTGATAAATTATATTCCATATTATTTTAGATTAACAAAATGAATGACTAATGTTCCATGTAGACGTGGGCTGTGACAGCATTTTTGGCTCTTAATAAATCTGAAAACTGGCTGATAGCCAATTCTTTTTTATAGCAAATTAAATCTAGATTATCCCATTACCTTTAGTCACTGATTTCTAAAAGCTGAAATATAGTCATTATTGACTTTTCATCACTAACCAAGCATTTAATGTTTAGGTTCTTTGCTATCTTATGAGAACATGTGTGAGAAAGCTTAAGGGGAGGTATTAAATTAAATACGTTTTTCTTCATTTAGTGGAAATGAAATGCAAACTTTTTAGTTTTGGAATTGTGAAAACACACACAGACACACACTCACACGCATATATATATATACACACACATGAAAATTTCCTGAACAACAATGAAAAGGCTATTTAATGGTTGGTAAGAATTATAAAAATAACTGGAAGCAAATTAATTAATTATGCTTTTAAAAGATCAAATATTTTGCTTGCCATATTTCATAGATAGTTTTAATTCAGGAACACCGATACCTCAAAGATATATCAAATAATAGTATTGGAATAGGTGATTACAGTTAACTGACAATTCTTAAATATTGAGTTTTGTTTTGTTTTCTACATATCTGATGGACTTTTAGTTGCCAGAGTTTGGGGTCAGGGAGGGGCAAATTGGGAGAGCACAGAGGATTTTTGGAGCCGTGTAACTATTCTGTGTGGTACTACAATGGTGGATGCATGCCACTATGTATTTGTCTGAAGACACTGAGTGTCCTTCACCAAGAGTGAATCCTAATGTAAACTAGGCTTTGTATTGGCTTATCAGTTATAATGAATGTCCTATTCTGGTGGGAGATGATGATAATGGGTGAGGGTCTGCATGTGTGGGGAAGGTAACATAAGGGAAATTCCTGTGCCTTCTGAATTTTTTTATAAACCTAAAACTGCTTTAAAAAATGAAGCCTGTTTAAAACAAAAAGCAGAGAAAAAATTAAATGATCTCATAAATGATAAAAATTTTAAAACTACAACAATTCTAGAGAATACAGGTATTATATTGTTTTATATATTAATTTTAAAAACATTTTCTAAAGTGACTATCTCTTAAACATTTCTAATTGAGTTAACAAACATCTGAATATCAAGGAGAGTTCTTTAGATTCATTTAATCTAGATTTATCAAAATATGTTTAAATATATAATCCACTTTTAGGAAATATCTGTTAACATTTTATTGAGCTGATATTCCTCAAAATAAGGAATACAAATAAATGTATAGACTCAAGAAAAGGAGCAGAGATATGATAGAGTAAATAATAAATGAAGTCAAATTGTATATTAGCATTTGAACATAACAAAATCAGGTGGAAGTTATTTTAGATCAGTCAAAAATTAAGAAAACTACTAATGTATTCATTTATGCAAAGGAGAAATATGATAATTTTGACATCTTAAATGTCATTTGATAAAAACAATATCATTTCTGTATAAAAATTTACCGTAATGATAGAATGAAAGTAAACATCATTAACAGTAAGAAAATTATTGTAATAACAAAGAAAATATCAATTCTAATAATTAAACATGACAAAAATGCTTAAAAATTATTTGAAGGATTGAAAATGAAATTATGATTTTAAACTATGATAAATATCAGAATCACCTATGAAACTTTTAAGGAACAGAAATGTTTGTGCCACAAACCTGAGAATTTTGATTCTGAAAGTTTGATATGTGTCTTTATTATTTATACTTCAAAATAAATGATGATATAAATGTAATAACAATAATAATATTTATTGAGTGATTTCTCTAAGTCAACTGTTCTGCAAGTTTTAGATGTAAATTCTTTAAACTTTATAAAATCCATATTTAAAAAGAGCTGTTATTATTTTCATCTTAGAGATGGGGAAACTAAAATGCACAGAGGCTAACTAAATAGGCTGTAATCTTTATGAGACAAACAATGGAACACAATTCATCAGCTGAATTTGAATCTGCTTTTTTATAATTAATCAAAATCTCAGGCACTAGTCTCATTGGAGCTATATTTGAAAAACATTCTTCTAATCATTTGACATTAAGACAGCACCTATAAATAGTATATATCTTATAGTTGATACTGCATATCTCATAGTTGATACTGCTATGTCAATTTCCCCAGGTTTCCATTTACTCTTGCCATAGCAGATTCAAGTCACAGTTTATTCAAGGAAAGATTCCTTGAATTAGAGTTTTAAATATAAGTTCTATCAATTTGTTTTCTTTCTATATTTTAATTACAAATATGTATATTGAACTTTGCCAGTATTTTCTATCAACATTTTACTTTCAGAATCCTTTACAGTCTTAAATGTATTGGGAAACACAGTGTTTTTGTTTATGTTCATCTTACCTATGAATATTTACCAATTTAGAAATTAAAGTGAGAAATTTATAAAACACAATAATACACAAACATCAGAGCAATGATGCCACCACAGGTCATATAGTCTCTGGGAGTTATCTGCATCCATCTGAGAATGAGAATTAAAAAGGCAAATTATGTTTTGGTATTAGTATGAAAATAATTTTGTCTTTGTAGACCACCTGAGATAGTCTAGAGGACCTGAGACATCTCAGACCACATTATGAGAAGTGCTATGTTGTTTAACTTCCATTATAATCTTTCAAATATAATTTTAATATCTGTCTCCATTTCTTGTTTTTATTATTTTAATTCTCTATGTCTCTTTCCAAACCTTTAATCATATATATTTTATTTATTTTTGCTTGAGTACCTGGTAACTTAATTTTAATTTCTGAGGTTTAAAATTTTATTTTTCAATTTCTTTTCTTAGTCTCATCAGTTTCCTGTTTCCCTATTCTTCCTGTTTCCCATTTTATTTGTGAGATTTCTGATTCTCATATTCTGTTATACCTGCAATGCTTTTGCTTTTCATTCAAATTGCAAAGAGATATTTAAGCTTTCTTTTGCTTCTAAGATAGAACTTTTCATCCGTGTTTAAATATGAAAAGTTTTGGTCCTCATCTTCTTTTTACTTCTATTCCTCTTTTGTAGATTTAGTACTTTTACTTTTCTTGTTTATTTTAAGTATGTTCGCTTTTCCTGACATAACTGTGCACATTATCAACAGAAAGTACCAGGGCTTTGGGTGGCTTATCAACTTTCTTAAAATGATACTGTTTTCAGTCTGCCTTTCTTATTTGTGTACTGCTTTTTTCATTAGTTACATTTTACTTCTTATCACTATTTTCTTGATCCATGGGATACCTCTTCTTTCCAAGGTAACATCTCTCTCACTCAAAAGTGGCCTTTGTTAAGAATATCACCTCTGGCTGTATGTATGTACTTTCCACTCTTGTCTTTCTAACTTCCTAGTTGATGGTACTTTGACCCACTCGATCTGAATACACTCAGTTGTTACCACTCAGAGTTGGGGCCTGTTTTTCTTGAAGTAAAACTCCAGTTGATGTTTTCTGAAGTCTCTTACTGCCAGGATACCTTCATATTCACAAGTTTTTCAACTAACTCCAGCTAAACTTTCTCCTTATTAGACTATCAGCTCAGACACTGATTCCACTTATATTGAATGTTTATTTTTCAATTTATCTACAGCATAGTTTATAGTACTCTTTTTTTGGTTATTTGGTAGTCGTTAGGTGATGGATATTTTTCCTTTTTGTTTTTTTAAGTATGGAGAGATACATATCTAGGCGTCTGCTGTTAGTCTTACACAATGGAAGCCTCCCAATGAGTTTATAATTATTATGCTTTCCATATATGGAAGTTCTGCTTGATTACTTGTTAGATATTCTTGTTCGTTTTTATGATCTCTTATTCTTTGCTTATATTTTCTGTTCTATTCTTTATTACTTTAATCAAAAGATTGATTCTTCATTTTGTGCTTTATAAACCCAGTATCTGCGATATTTGTGAGTCTCCTTCATCTTTATGTTGTTTTGTTGGCTGTCATTCATGGTTGTCAGGATTTTTGTCCCTTTAGTATATTTTTATATTTGGAGATATTTGATTCTGAGCTCATCTTTCTTGAAGTTTGTTTGTAGTAATTGTTAGAGACGTGAAATAAAATTTTGTTTCTTTAGTTGGATGGAGCACCATGAATACTGGACCATTTCAAAATAAATTTTCTACTTGTATTTTTGGGTTCACAGTGGAAATGTGAGTCAATTTGTAATCCATATGAGAAGCAGTTTGTGGTTACAAAGTTCAGGGGGGATTGTTGTTATTATTGTTGCTTTCTCCCTGCTACTTGGCGTTAAGGCTAGATAGACAAGATATTCTGCTGGCCTTTTCAGCATGGTGGTCTAATTTCTCATGAATGCTAAAAGGGAGGATGATGGGATTTGGAATTCCATATTTATGTACTTGGCAAATTGGATACATCCTTGGCCTTATCTGTCTCCTCTCGCCTCTGCCCAGTATAACTCTGAAAACAGTAGCTAAGGCTTACAAAATTTCCACAAATACTGTCTATTCTATTATTGCCTTCCTACTAGTTTCCTGTTGTTATTTTTATTTTGCTTCAGTTTTTTTTCTTGCCAAATAAACAGTGTATGTAAAGGTAGCTGTTTTTGTTTTTTTCTTTCTTTCTTTGTTTTCTCTATACTCTTATCCGGTATTTCTTAGTTGTGTCCATTGGGAACATGATTCTCTCGTTTCTTATTGTTCATGATAGTAACCTCCTTTATATTATGACTGATCACAGCAAATATGATAGTCAAGTAAGTGGAAAAATCAAATAGTATCTAACATTTTCCCATGAATGATATAAAAATAATACATTCTACATTATGTCACCCCAAATCCTTGTAATATTTGATTCCACATGAAATTCCTCTGTGCTATGCCTATATAAAATTAAATAACATGAAATATTTAGGACAGTACCTGAGAAAAAATTGCTAAATTAGGCAATTATTTGTCTTTTGCTCATCCAACCAAATTTACTTTTTATGAAATAAGAATGTACCTAAAATGAGGCTTGTAATATTTCTGAAATTCTTCAAATGTATTTTAATAGTATTTGTCTTACAGTTTATTATACGTAAACCTATGGCCCAAACTAAAAGCAATTATCATTCTTCTAATTTGTATGCAAATTGGCTTATTAAAAAAATTAACTGAACTAAGAAACCTTCTTTTAATTTTGGCTCTTCCATGAACTGTTCTGTTCCTCTAAATAATCTATTTGAGTACTCGAGTCATGCTTTTTTAATCCATAAAATAAAGACAATATGGTTAAATATTCAGTAAATTTCTTAATATATTTAAAAATCTTATGTTTCTCTCTTTTTTGTAGTTGAACTCCAAAGCAGCTGGCTCTTTTTATGAAATTGGATAGAGAATATAAAACTCTCACAGAATTGTTTGATTAAAATAATTAATTTATGAATTCTTTATTTAGTAACAGAATGCTTGCATTTTGTTATTACCATCCAGAATCAAGTATATATTTTCCAACTTTTGTTGTAGCTAGATGTGTCCATAAGACTAAATTCTGGCCAACAGTCTAAATACAAAAGTGACATGCGATACTGAATGTTGCCCATAAAGAGAATAATTGGGCTTTCCATTTATCTCTGCTTTTTGCTTGATGGGATAGTGAAGTGAAAGTAGAAGATAAATAATCATTTTAGATTATTAGATAAACTCTGTATCTACAGAATAGCAGAGCAAAGCATAGATATCCAACCATGTAACCACCATATCAGCTCTGATACAGGAGTGAATTTCTTGATTCTTAAGTGATATTCATGACAGACGACATTTGTATCAACTAATGTAATTATAGATTTAATAAGATAAGCATAAATAATATGTACTCTGACACATATTTTTTTGTTGACTTACAACTTTCAGAAAACAATGTGCCAGGAGTGTCATAATTGAAGAAATCACTTTATAAATGCTACAAGATATAAATTAAGTAGAAGTATTTACAAAATTGTGGGGTTATTTCTTTATGTATGGTTTTATAATTTGCAAATTTGCTCTTCTCGTGTTAATTATTTTCTTTAACCCAAAATAACTATGTGCATTATTATTTTATTGACACTTTACATAAAAGAATACAGAATCTTGATGCTGAAAATATTTAGTCAAGCTTAACAATTGTTGGATACTATATTTTTTAAAAAATTATCAGAAAGAAAAATCTAGTATAATTTTAATATTTAGGCGCATAGTAGACTTTGAAGACCTTATTATCTTTCACCTAAAATAATAAAATTACCTGTTAAATTGTATATTTATCTCTAACAGTTTTCTTTCTCTTCTTATAATAGCTTGTGATGTCATTTAACCAGTGAAACTTATACATTGACATCATTATATTAAAATTTATTACTTTAAAATGAAGCAGTATTAAGTGTGTTATTTGATCAGTTGAAGAACCAAGAAGCAATGATTTTATGATTATGGTAATTTCTTTAATTAAAAATAAAGAGAATATTAAATATAGTAAAAGAAATATATAAACAAAGTTAAATACTGAATCATTGATCTACAGATATAGTTTATAGATCCCCTCCTTGGTAATTTAATCATTTCCTCCTGCTTATTCCTAACCTTCTTTTTTAACAAGACCTTTTTCTTTTTTTCTGGACATATTTTTATTGTAGAAGAGTTTGGAGTTTGAACATAGTCTTCTATAAAAAGGAATCATTTTCCTTCTTTACTTACCTTCTTGCTGCAACAATGACCAGAGCATGCCCAGTCTTACTACCCTCCCTAGTCCCACAACGTTTCAAAGCAGATCCCAGGCACAATAGCCTGTTATTGCTAAAATCCTCAGTACGTAGCTTTTAAAATAAGCCTCTTGTTAAATATAATTACAAGATCACAATCACATCTAAACCTAAGAATGCTAATTCTTTGTAATGTCTTATTTCCTCAACTATATCATGCTTACAGCATATTTCTCAGATACAAAGATGCATAAAAATCACTTGCAGACCTTACTTAAAAATGTAGTTTGATTAAATCATTTGAGAGTGGGATTTGAACTTTCTCTATTTTATTTCATTGCTTCTTATCACACTATGAGTAATAAAGAACTGAACTACTTTATCGTCTCCCAGTATGCTCAAGTCTAAAGTTTTAAATAAAACAAAGCATATTGACTTATATTCTACTTTTATTCTTGAAACTACATTACATTACTACATTACAGAAAATTTACAAGTACACGAAATATCTATGCATCCTTCATGAATAATATTTCCTAATTGTTAATATTGCCATAGCTGCCAAATCACTTCCCCCTCTCTTTTTTATCCATGCATATTAATATTTTTCTGAAATATTTATGAAATCAGACACAGTCTATAATAACCCTTAAAATACTTCCATATTTAGTTCCTAAAACACGGATACTGCTTACATAACCAAGTACAATGATCAAAATCAGGAAATTAACACTGATAAAATACTACCATTGTGAGAGACTTCATTCACTTTGGTGTTAGATTAATGTAGCATCATGTGTTGTATTTAATTAACAGATCTCTTTAGTCTCCTTCAATCTGGAAGTGGTCCTCAATCTTTTTTCCTTTTTTCTTCCATGACCCAGATACCCTGAAAGATTATTGGTTGATCACTTTGTAGAATACTTTTCATATTGTGTTAGCAGTTGATGAATTCGGCCAGTAATACCACAGAAGTTATATGATCACCTCTCTGTCAGTGCAATGTGTAATGGGGCACATAATGTACACTTGACCTATTGCTCATAATTTTTATCATTTGGTTAATATGTTGTCCATAAGGTGTTCACCTTTAAGTAGTAATATTTTATAGTATGATATTTTGAATTTATGTAAATATGCTGTTTCTCAAAAAACAAATATTAAATAATTTGGAATTTATTTCGAGTCTTGCCTGAATCCATTATTGTCATGATGATTGCTTGATTCTGTAATTCAGTTATGTCTCTATTCGTTTTATTAGTTAATATTACACTGGCAGGTGGAAACTTTTCCTTTCTTATTTGTTTTGTTTGTTTGTTTGTTTTTCTCAGTAGGAACTCTAGATCCCTCTTTTTATTTAATAGTTTGTAATCTTTAATTTTCATTATTTATTTTGATGCTCAATATTTCCCAGTTTTGGCCAGTTTCTATCTGGTCTTAACCTGTCCCACTATTCTTAGAGAACTTTCTTCTTGTTTGCACAGGATTTTTCAGTGTCAGTTTACACTGTTCTTGCTCAAGCACCACAACTAGCCATTTATTTCCAAAAAACTTGGGCTTCTATTGCTGAGGAATAGTGTACGCTGTGCTACTAAAGTGTTGTTGATTATAGGTTCTCAAATATGAGTTATATTTAAAGTGAAAATTTTATTTTTGTATAATTTTTAATAGAGGTAAAAATTAATTTTATAAACATTATTACATACATTTATTAAAAACATATATAAATAAAATTATTTACAATTTTTATTTAACATTTATATTAAATGTGAAGTGTCAATAAATTCAGTGAGCAGAAAATGAGGCATATCTTCTTTTTAATAAGAAAAGGAAACCAACTGAACACCTTTGGTAGAAACTAAACTTTTTAGACAATTCTATTTGTAATTACAATAGATAAATCTATAATTTAAAAAATAAATTCTTACAAGTTTTTTATATGATTATGATAAAGCAAATTGTGTGTAAATGATGAATAGTTCAAGGATTAAGGTCAATTGTGTCACATTGGGTTAATTTTTTTTTTATAAAGAAGAAAAGCTTTTAAAATTATCCCAAATGACAAACATACCAGTTTAAAAGAAACATGTGCTTTAATTTGTTAAGCTCTAACCTTTTCTGTATTAGAAAAATACTTTGACACAAATACTTTACAAATGTCAGCAGAAAATCCATACTCCATTTCTTCACATTGGTTTTGTGACATTGTGCTTGCTGATATTCGACAAGGGATAAGTTGGGATTGATTTCTTCTGCCACTGCTCTTTTCTGTTGTATTATGGGAAATTAAAGGGCTAGAATGAACTGATTCCCTCAAAACCCAGACCTACAAAAGGTAATCATATGTGCGCTCTGGATTTTAAAGGTCAATAGAAATTTTAGGAATGGCACATGACTTTAAAGTAATTTTGAGAATATTAAAGTCTATGAAGGAGAGACATACTTCTTGCATACTTTATTAAAATGATTTTATAATCATTTTAAAAACTGATTTTGTATTTTGGGTAAGAGTCCTTAAACTTACTCTCAGCAATCCTTAAATAAATGCATCCAGAGATGAATATTAAATTCTGGTCTTAATTGTTGCAGAAAATTATGAACAATTGACAGGAGCTCACAGAATATTCAGATATTTTTAAATGTAAGGAAAATTCAGTTTAAAGGAAGTAATGTATTTAATCAATGTAAGAAAAATTTAACCTGGATAAGATGAAGAATAATGGACTTCTATTACTTCATAAGTAATTTTAATTCAATTAATTTTTGGTGAAAATTTAAACTGGTACAGTTTTTTTTTTTTTTTATGAAGGAACACGTAGTAAAATCTCTCAAATTAAGGAATATACATACGTGTCCTTTGACCCAGACATTTAATTTCTAGAAATGTCATTTGAAGGTGCTTGCAAAATTATGCTAGTATATGCCTTTAGATGTTCATTGCAATATTTTTGAGTAGCAGAAAAAATATTAAATTTGCATTTTGTAGGGCAATTTAAATAAATTTTTCACATCTATATAAAGAAATGATACGTAGCCATTAAAAATAAAGTTACTCTTCTAGGCCTTAAAGGAAAAATCTCCAAAAGAGATTAATATTTAATATTGTTAAAGGCAAAATGTATAATGATGTGTTTTATATGTTCATTTCGGTATGAAAAATAGATGTACTGCACAGTATGAAGTATTTAAATTATATATGAATGATTTTGAAGAGGTATGAATAGTGGTTACCTTTGGAAAGAGACACTGGGATATGAGGAATGGGGAAAATTTGCATATTTCATTTTACATACTTTTACAATTTTCTGACTACATAAATAATTAATAAATATATATTTTTATAAAAATTAGTGTTTTATGTTAATTCAAATAATGACATAATCATCTACCAAAGATATTGCCAAATATTTACATGAGAACTGAGAAATTAACAAAAACTATGAGGTCTTTGAAAATTGATTTGGATTTATAAAAATTTTATGGTTTAGATTTTAAGAAAAGAAAAATGTATAGGAAACAAATTGTATAGTAACAGATTTTAATTTAAAATATCCTTTATTTTTAAGAGCATAATCAAATAAACAAATGAATTATATGCACACCTATAGCAAAAATATATTTGCATTATTATGTTCAATTGTTTGCTTTAAATATAATCATTATAGTTAAAGAATAGCAGTAAAAAATAAAAATACATTGATTATCTCCAAATGTGTATTGCTTTGTTTATTGGACTAAGATGTATCAGCAGTTTGTCTATCTGCTGTTAAAGTCAAAACATACGGAAATACTGGAGTTAACAAATAAGCACATTCAGATTAGAATTGTGAATGGCTAATTGTTCCTTCTTGCTGTACATATAAACATTTGTTTGTTCTGTTGCTTTAACATTTCCTTTGTTACTTGCATATGCTCCTCTACTTCCCCAAACACACACACACACACACACACACACACATATTTGTAATAAGTTGCCATGTATACAAAGTCAGGACTTACCACCTATTTTGTAAAGTAAAGGCTATTTGATGGTTACTTTTATATGTAAACATGGAGGGTGTTTCTGTTTGAAATTAATATCTTAATTAGAAAAGCACATTACCCTTCATAATATCAATGGGCTTTATCCAATCCATTGAAGGGCTAAACAGAACAAAAAGACTAACTTTGCCCCAAGTAAAGAAGAATCTTCAGCAGATTTCTTCCCTACTTCTTTCACAAACTGACTCTTTCTTCCTGACTTTGTTCAAACTGGAACATCAATTCTTCCTGGGCCTCCAGCAAGCCAGCCTACATTACAGCTTGAAGTTGCTTGCTGCTATGACCATATGAGCTAAATCATTATATTATATGTATAATATTATTATATATAAATATCCTATCTATATATAATAAATATGTATTATATTATACATATATAATACATATGTTATACATATATGATAAATAGTATATTATATGTATATATAATAATATACATATATAATGTGATGATTTAGCAATGTGTAATATTATTATACATACATATCAGATAGGATATATATAATATTATACATATAATGTTTTAGCTTATGTATGCATATATCCTAATATATAAATCTTTATATTGGTTCTGTTTCTCTAAGGAATCTTTACTAATATAAGCTGTTCTCTGATCTATAGGGTTCACAATACAAACAGTGGCCTTTATACATACATTGAAATTTTTTTTTGTAAGTAGATAAAATTTCATTGATAATTTTCAAAAAGTATGTACAAATGATACATTTACATAAATTTATAAATGACCCAATTATATACTCTAAAAAGTTTTCTAAATAAGTTTTAGAATCCACTGAACAATGTTCTTATAGAGTAGCTAAAAAAGTGATGGGCCAGCAAATGTGGCTTGAGCAAATAAGACAAACAATTCAAATATTAATACATATTTATGTAATTAAATTTCTTTTCCTTGCCCTACAAATAAGTATTCATATTTTCTATTGGCAGTAAAAAACTTAACTTTGATAACATTTGAATCTAGGTTCCTTTTGTTTCAAGTCTGTAGAACAAGATATGTGGAAAAGTAATTCTCTGTAAACGGAATTGTATTATTGATAAAAAACTGATTTTTAGGGCTAGGATCACACTAGCTCTGTATTCTGCATCCCAGGTAACAGAAGTGTTTTTGCATTTTATAGGTGTGTGTGGTGGGGGGAGGGGTATGTTTGTGTGTGATTTTAGCAACCTCATAAATCAAGGGGCTTTTGGAACAACTACTCTTGCTCATATCTAGGGACAGTTCTAATAAAATCTACACTTACTTTGGGAATCTGAACTTAAAAGTTTATGTCATCTTTCTTTTGTATCTATGAGTAATAAGAATTTAATCAAATAATAACTTCCAAACATGTTTCTTGAACTTTTACTTGATTCAAATTTAATGTTCTTCACATTACTACATGCATCTTAAAGTTGTCAGAATGGAACATTTGGAAGTTGTAAATGTTCACTTCATAAATATGTCCCCTTGTTAGTCTGCTACTTTCCAGGAAAAAAATTCTGGCTTATATGCTGATGTTAATTTTAAAATGACATGGATCAATGACCAAACGGTTTGGTATTTATTTCCCTGGATATATATTATCCTATTGCTTAGTAGATGTCAATGATAGATACTTACACCTTTCTGATTAAGCACCCGTTGAACTTTAGATTGCAATAATCAGAGAGCTGTTCAATTTAAATTTTAGATTATGTAAGAAGTTTTCAGCCAAAAGGACATTAAAATGTGTGATGATTACTGTAGATGTTATGAAAAAGGCTGTTAAATCCAGTGGGAATGTTCATCAGCATACTGTAATCAGCAGCTAGAGAGAATGCTTAATTACAGTTATTTGGGTGACAAGTTGATGTAGTAGTGGCATTGAAAGCAGAAAAGGATGCCCGGATTAGCTCTTGCCACATGTAAGAGGATATGAAAATGCATCAGTATCGAAGATAGTGTCTCATTATATCACTGTTTATATTAATCTATCTTACTCTACAAATTCCAAATGCAACCCTCACCATTACTTCATTTAAATGTATCTCAGAGAGAAATACTTTATTTTGTGCTAGAAATAAAATTTTAGATATTAAAGAAGGAAACTTATTTTGTTCATTTTATTTATTTTAATAACTTATCTAGTGTATTAATTATAAAATAACATTTATCACCTTATTTCAACTTCTTGGTAGAATAGAAGACATGCAATTATTTTTGACTTATTAAATAAAATTGTATTATAACCTATGTATTTGTAGAGACATCTATCTTTAAAAGTTCTTATTTATCTTTCATCATGTTTATAAATAATTAAATTCACAGAAAACACTTTTACAACACTGGTATAGTAGTTTCCTATGGCTGCTGTAACAAATTACTTCAAACTGTGTGGCTGAGAACAACATAAATTTATTCTCTCATAATTCTGGAGTACAAAAGTGTAGGCATTAACAAGGCAGCTGTTCCCAACAGAGGCTCCAGGAAGATTCCATTCCTTGTATCTTCCAGCTCCTAGAGGCTGTCAGCATTCTTGTGTTTGTACCTGTATCACTCCAGCCTCTGACTTTATGGTCAGAGTGCTTTCTTCTCTTCTCTGTTGATTTCTCTTCTCTGTCTCTTACAGGATACTTGCCATTGAATTAAAGGCCCAACCAGATAATTCAGGATGACTTCATCATCTCAAGATCCTTAACTGGATTAGATCTGCCAATACTCCTTTCAAAAAGGTAATATTCATAAGTTCCAGGGTTTGGATGTGCACACATCTTTTTTGAGAGCAGTCAACCCACTACAATTGGCTTATCTGATAGTATAGTCTATATTGCATTTCCTATTGGGAAGAGCACACAGTTTTTGAAAGCAGATTCTAATAGTGTATGGCAGGTTAATTAAATATGATGTACATTAAAATGCTGTATTATGCCATGGTTTATTTTTGAGAATAAATGCTGTATTTCTGGACTACAACCAATTCCTTAAATAGTAAATTTTATTTTAACAGATTATGACTTGTTTAAATCAAATTATTTTATTCCCTTTAATTTTTATTGAAAGACTTTATCCCTACTGATTATAAAAATGAATACTTCAGTTTCATGAAATCATCATGTAGTTATTTTGCCATTCTATAAGCCAAGTGCTGTGATAAGCAAGAAAATAAAAGTTCTGCAAGTATTTAGAACTCTAGTAAATGAAACATAATAGAAAATAACAATATAATTGCAATATAATACAATATTGTGTTTTGAATACAAGTACACACACACATATATATATATATATATCATAGAATAGAGAAAATTTTAACTAACCTTGGTCAGTGAGCACAGTAGGCAAAGTTTCAGGGAGTTATGTGGTATCTGAGAAATTCTTTTTAAGATAATTAAGAGTTTGAGAAACAAAAAAGGCAGTATAGACAGAAAGAAACAGTGACGGGAATGGAATCATAATAATATCTAATTGCTGTATAATAAATGGGGTGGCAACAGAATGACCATGATGAGATTTCCTTATGCCTTGTTATGAAGGTTGGACATCTGATTGGTAAAGGAAATAAAAATTCTAAAATGAAAGGGATATGAAAATACAAAATTTGTATTTTAGTGGACTTATTTGATAACAGGTTAAAATATAAGTTAAGGGTGCTTAAGATTTGAAGTCAGGATATATGCTTCCTTATCTATTCCAAAGAGAGGTAACAACAATCAGATTTTTATTTTATTTTTTATTCTTTTTTTTAAATTGAACATTAGGTTCTAGGATACATGTGTAGATCTTGCAAGATTGTTGCATAGGTACACAAATGCCATGGTAGTTTGCTGCCTCCATCCCCCTGTCACCTACATCAGGCATTTATCCCAATGTTATCCCTCCCAACCTTCCCACCCCTCTCTGCCCCTCCCCAGCCCCCACCTCCCAGCAGACTGCAGTGTGTGATTACCTCTCTGTGCCTATGTGTTCTCATTGTTCAACACTCATCTATGAGTGAGAGCATGCCGTGTTTGATTTTTCTGTTCTTGTGTCAGTTTGCTGAGATTGATGGTTTCCGGATTCATCCATATCCCTATAAAGGACATGAACTCTGTTTATTATGTGTTAAAAAGAGCATTTGATAACTAAATTGTAATTTAAATCTTCTGCATAGAAGCCACATGACAAGGCAATTCCAAGACTCTGTAACTAACCTACAGAATACATGTTAATAATTAAATTAACTGCACTTAGTAAAATAATTATGAGAAATATTTAAGCTACTAGATGATCTGATACTTAAACAGCAGTAATCATATGGGGCATATTCTATCATTATAAAATTAAGTAAAATTTAAAAAAAAAATTTTACTTTAAAAAACTAAAAAAATAGATTAATGAATAATGCAGTCAACAATTTACAGGCAAAGAAAATATAAATTCTAAATATTTAAAAGATCACATACCACCAAAGTTATTCTACAGTTCTATCTACATTGTTAAACATTTTTATTATTAGAAAATCAGCATTTTATAGCAATTTTTACATATATAATTAAAAAGTATATTAGAAGATTCCAAATCAAAAATAAAAGAGAAATTTAGAAATGAATAAAGAAAAAGAAAAATCAATGAGCAATAAAAAGTTGTTTTTGAAGATATATTTTTGAGTAATAAAAATGAAAACTAATGTAATCAAATTAAATCTGTACATTTATAATATTGGATTATTAGTATTTTTACGTACATATAAGCCTTTTGTTGAGTGTATTTTTCAAAAGGTGGAAGAGGAAAAGAAGGAAGGAGAAGGGAGAGTGAGAGAGATGGCAAGATGTACCATTCAGTTAATTAAAGTAACATTGTGTATTATGTTTAATAAATCTTTAATTGTTGGTAGCTTCAATTGACTTGTTTTTTAATCCAAAATGTAACTAATTAAGAGAATACTTTTTCTACAATTATTCAGTTTCATAAGATGCTCAGAGCAAATTCTGTTAAATGAGGACATTCTGAGTTCCAACTATTTTCATTCTGAAATACACATTTCAGCAAAATGTCTTCTTGAGTATCATTTGGTGACGAACTTTTGTAAGATAAGCTCACTGAAAGATTTATCTCTATTTATTATTCTTTCAAATATTTAACCTCAATTAAATAAACCCTACTTCTTTAATGTATTTTGATTCAAATATAAAACATAATTTTAAGCAGTTAAAAATGATTGAATCAAAAATTATTTTGGCTGGGTACAGTGGCGCAGGCCTGTAATCACAACACTTTGGAAGGCCAAAGTGGGAGGATTGTCTGAGGCCAGGAATTGAAGGTTGCAGGGAACTATGATTACACAATTGCAATCCAGCCTATATGACAGAGTGAGACTTTGTCTCTAAAAAAAATGAATAAATTTTAAAAAGTTTTGTTAATAAGATGAGAAATTTGAAACCAAAAATGAAAACTTTTAAATTAATCTCTGTATATCATTTGAATTATTATCTACTTTTGTAGGATTACTTTAGCCATCATCTTGTTTGCAAACAATAATTTACATAATGCAACTTTCTAAGAGGTATGAAAGATGATGTTTGGCATTCCTTCCAAGGAAGAATTTCTTTTAAGATTTTCCAAATTATTTTGAAAAAATATAAAACCAAACTTCAGAGGGCTGTCAATTCATTCATATCATTTTAAGACATTTATATTTTAAAAGTTAATTTATAAAGACACAAATGTTCCTGAAATTCAGTTTATTACTAATAGCAAAAGGAAGTTGACACCTGAACATGCTGAATCTCTTTAATTCAATATCAGCCTTGTCAGAAAAGTGTATCATTGTAGTTATTCTAAATATTTATACCTATAATATTGGCTTACTTTGAAAATATGGCTTTTGATTTCAGAGAATGCACAAAATTGTTTAGATACATAATAAATTACATATGTATTTAAACCAAAATTTTGTATATAACAAAAGTTAGTGTTTGTATTGCCAAACAAAACAAATAGAATGATAAATAATAGCAGGTGGGTAGACATAATTTTTAAAATATCAGGCATTAAATTAAATGAAAATAGATTATACTTATTTAATATGACTTCAGATTTTATTTGAAGTTATATATGTCTTTACAGTCATATATCAAGATATATATGTATTTATGTGTGTGTGTATATATATATATATATATATATATATATATGAGACTTGTATAGATAAAGAAAACTATGAAACACTGAAAAGAAAACTATGGAAAATCATATAATCATTAAAAACAAAAACAAAAACAAAAACAAAAAAACGAAAGCAGCCATAGCTATATATCAATCAAATGGACTTAAGGTAAAAATCATAATTAAATGAAGAATGATACTTCATTCTTTATTCAATTAGATGCAAGTTGCAACAATTTTAAATTTTATGTTCCTAACAGCACAACCACAAAGTATATACAAAAATAAAATTACACAAAGAAATGGAAAAATTCACAATTATATAAATAATTTTTAACACATCTATTGATATAAACAGAAGCAATAAAGCCATTAAAATCTGATCACAATTAGTAAACTGGATAAATGGAAAAAAATATAATAATGCATATAAGAACGGCAGAATTTACACCTCAAACAACACAGAATCATTAAAATAAAAATTAATTAAAAAATTATGACTTGTTTAAATCAAATTATTTTATTACCTTTAATTTTTATTGAAAGACTTTATCCCTACTGATTATAAAAATGAACACTTACTTCAGTTTCATAAATCATCATGTAGTTATTTTGCCATTCTATAAGTCAAATGCTGTGATAAGCAAGAAAATAAAAGCTCTGCAAGTATTTAGAACTCTAGTAAATGAAACATACTAGAAAATAACAGTATAATTGTAATATAATGCAATATTGTTTTTTGAATACAAGTACACACATACATATATCATAGAATAAATTATAATTGTAGATAAATATAAATAAATAATATACATATAAATAATTATATATATATAAATTATAAATTCAATCAACATCTACCCAATGCTCTCTGTTTAAAGTTCTGTTCAGCAAATTGCATTTAATGCCCACAAATATGTAGCTCTGACCACAGCCTCACTTACTTCCTAATCCTTACCTATCTTTGCTCAAGTTCTTAATTTTCCCTGCATGCTCTTCCTATTCTTCTTTACCTCCACTAAGTTCTCTGAATCTTTCTCTGACTTGGGCCTGGATCTCCTTGGATTAGGTTTTCTTCCTCACTGTTCCTGGAACATAAGAGAGTGCTTTATTGCATTACATTAAAAACATGCCTTTATATTATTCAGCAACACAACAGAACACAAATCTAACAATGTGCATAAATCTCGTGATCAGTATGTTAAATGAAATAAAATCCAGATATTAAAGGATACATACTTCATGAGTTCCCTTGTGTAATTTATAGAAAACAGAAAACTGTAGTGACAGAAAAACTGATCATTATTTAATTTTGAGAAGAAATCAAATGTAAATTATATGAAGGACAATTGTTATAAAACTGCAAGCATTTAAAAAATATATTCCCATAGATCAGTTCTAAATGAAGCCAATTATTCCTTTCAAACCTTATCTAGAATTGTGGAATTCTTATTAGTTGAAGTTCCTGCTGTGTATAACCTACACAATTCCGTACTCATTCTGCTCTGACTTTCATATTCAAAGACTAAACCATGGCAGCATATGAGCTGCATTGCTCCCCACTGCTTATTTTATCAAAGAAAAATGAATAGTCAAAAGAGTCAAATATTTGTATGCCTTAGGGCAGATACTGCAGGTTTGGATTTTAAGAAACATAAATTCTGAGTTATCTGCCAATCACAGAATGTGCCTACCACACATCTAGCTGTTTATTGTTTTAGGTTATCAAATGACCAAATTTTCAACAAAATGAATTGATTCTTATCATCAAAATATATTTCTGTTAATTACCATATTTTGTCTACCATAACAGATTTTCCTTATTTCTGAATACATTTCATTGAACTGCACTCCTAAATAGGTGTTAGGGTATTTGGACCATTAAATGTATGGGATTAGATTAAGTAGTTAATTGTATTTTTGAGTTACTTAAATATAATTAAACAATAATGTTGTTTATGCATTTTTAAGACTTTTAAAAAGTTCTAATACACCAACTTCTATCTCTCTTAGGGAGCTGCAACTCACAGGCACTTATTTATATTTTTAGTATGTATTGATTTGTGACAATTAATTGAAATGAAAGTTTTTTAGTTCATTATGTATTAACTGTAACCATTTCAGAAATACTAATCCCAACTAGCCTTTAAATTTCCTAAACTACAATTCTTCTTCAACAAAATATTTATCTTCAAGCAATAGATATCTCAAATGTGATCATTTGGGAGATGTTTGGATGCAAATATAGAAGAACCTTGAATTAAACTGGCTTATGTAACAAAGCAGTGGTTCATTCCCAAAACGTGGTCCCCAGAACAGCAGCATCAGCATTACCTGGGAACTTGTAGAAATGTAAAGTTTTTAGCTTCATCGTTCAGTAGATCTACTAAATCAGAAACTTGATGATTGGGCACCACATTCTTTAACAGACTGCAAGACAATTTTCAGAATCTGCAATAAAAATATATTACATTAGTTTAAAAACAGCAAACACAGACGTGGCAATCTCTTATTTGTGAAATATTAATTTAGGACTTGTGGACAGACACTGCCTGGCAAAATTTTTGAAGCAAGTATTGGATAACAAAATTTAATTTGAAACATAAGATTTTCTTAGGTATACAAACTATTTCAATACAAACTGTTTGCATGGGTTTGCAAATATTTCATAAAGAAACAATGAAATTTTTGTTATTGTCATTTTGCGCTATAGCCTTATCTTCTTGAAAACAAACAAACAAAATACCTGAAACAAATATTTGTCAAGAAGACAAATGGCCTTAGTCCTCAATTCTAATTCTAAAAGTTTAACAATGTAAACTCAGGTGATCTCAATTTTTCATTTTGTCTTTAATCATTCTTCAGCACAAACTAGAAGCTAGTCTACTCCACCTAAGCAGTTCATTGACTTTGTGGGATCAGTTTTTCAACTATGGAAGAAACTAAGGTTGATAGCATTTATTAATCAAAAATGTAAAAAGTTATCTATAGGAAAATTTTTCCTTGTTAGTTTAAGAGTATGGGGGATTGTTTTCTATTGAAAGCACCTTTTTATCTATCCACACATTTTTTTGTCAATTTCTCAGTGAAGGTAGAAAAATTATTTGTTTTTCCAATATCTTTTTAGAATAATGTATCTACAAGTGTCATTTTTCTCTGTGTGATAGTCAAAGTAAGATCATCTTGCTATTATTTGTAAAGACAGCAGATTTTTTTCTAGATATTTTCTGCTTTTGTTTTAAGTCTCTCTCATATTGTTCAGTTAGGAGTTGGCAACATGGCCATGGGGTTATTTTCTACTTCAGCTTTTGCTTTCACATTAAATCCTCTATTTCTGTCTTAAGGTCATTCACCAAGAATTAGGAGAGAACATAGGTTGCATCTCTTTCATGACCAATTCCTGAATGTTTCCTAAAGGTTTTGTAAAGACTATCCCTGATATCTGAATGAGAGAGAACTTTAAACATTCTGTGGTTTTATTTTAATTGATGTATTTTCATGTCCAGCTTTGAGTTAGATTGCACAGAAATATCTTCTCTTTATTTGTCTTTGGAAATGTCAGGCTTCCAAAGAGAAAATAGGCAAATGGTCTCATATAAAATGATGTCATGATTATAATTTTTGTTTTGGTATTTTCTCTTTTCATGAAATTTATCTTTAGAGTAATGAGATATAATTTTTTAATCCAGGGCTGACCACATAATTTGTGGGCTCTGTGCAATATAACAATGTAGGACTTCATGTTTTAAGATTATTACGGATTTTAAGATGACAAAACCAGGGCATTAAACCAAGCACAGGGCCTTTCTGAGTGTGGAAACTTAGATGACTGCTCTGGTTGTATATCCATGAAGCTGATTCTGAATTAATGCTTATAAAGAACAAATGCTTATACTTGTTTACTAATTAAATGTATCTTCCCAATTTGTTAAATTTCAATTTATCTATCCTTTGATCTAATCAGCCTCAGCATTTCTCAACATTAAAAATGATCCTTATCTTGTTTTATTTAGTTTTTCCATTTGGATGCCAGCAACTGCTTTATTTAGACTTAAATATATGTCTTAAATTGGCATAAATTGACACAAATTTTGTAGTTCCTGTTAGGCCACCATTTATTGTAAATCTGCCAGACTGACATTATATATTCTTTTCTAAGATTAACTCTTATGACAAACCACAGAGGCAAATACACTTCTGTCTTAGGTATTCTGTCAGCAGTGTGCCACATTGTAATCATCGATTTTGTGTAACCTCAGATCTTAGAACACTCAGAAAAAAAAAAGATACTCTTGTATCTGTTCTCCATAATGATGTAATTAGTATAAATATTAGTTAACCATTACTATATGGAGTTTCCTAATCTTTAGAGTGTGGGACAATTTCCCTCTTTATTTTTTCTGTGTTTTTTCTTGGTAGAGGAGATATATAAAGAGTTTATTCCCATAATTATTTTGAGAAAACTAACACCATTAAATAGAGTTCACTTATTCCTATTTAGAGGTATTTTTTCCTTATCATGATTTATATCATCTTATGTTGAACCGTCCTAAATACTCCTCAATAGTTGCCATTCATTCACTCCCAGAAAAAATTAGATGATCCCTAAGATATTTTCTCAGAGCTTTCTTTTATCACTCTATAGTTGTTCCATGGATGTCTTCCATTATTATTGTTTCAACTGTTGTTTCATGAATATGAAGTATCAAGATGTACTTTGTACTTTTAAGTCAAAATATTCATGTTTTTCTTTTATTTAAAGTTGCATTCTCAATATTAAAACTCCTCCTTTTCTACGTAAAGTCATTCTCCATCTACATTGTATCATTATGTTACTTGAAAAGTTCTTCAAAAATATTTATGGATAAAGCAAACTAAATATGGCCTTAAAAGGACTCTGTCCTTGTGGATGAACTATGACCTAGCTTAATAGGCAAAATTGAAAACCTAACTGAAGAGTATGCACCTGTAACAATAGCTGAGTGTTGGCCAATCCCAGCGGCCGTTCTTCAGCCACTCATAGACTGCTGAATGTTCAAACTGTTCAAATAAGCCAAATGCCAAGATGTAACCCATCTCTGTTTCTGTACCTCACTTCCGATTACTGTACATCACTTTATCTTTTTTGTCTAGAAATTTGTTCCTACCACGAGGCACCCCTGGAGCCTCTGTAAATCTGCTGATTCTGAGGGCTGCCCGATTTACGAGTCATTCATTGCTCAAACTCCTTTAAATTTAATTCAGCTGAAGTTTTTCTTTTATCAATACATATACCATTAGATTCATGCATAAAGCATACAATAAACATGAGCATATTTTCACTGAAAGATTAAAATATTTTAAAGTATTAAAATAATACAAATAATCAAAGCCAAAACATTTCTGTTTATTTAGTTTTCTGTGTAGTATAATTCCAATATAGTTATTTATAGTGAAAAAAATAACTTGACTGCATCGATTTGATTTGAATGGAATTTGGTCGCTTTTATCTTTTGAAGTGGGTGTGAGTATGTGTGTATGTTCACCCTATATAACTTTGAAATGGAGGTTTGTGTGTGTGTGTGTGTGTATATATATATATATATATATATATATATAACTTGACAAATTAACTTTTTTTAATAAAATTAGAAAAACAACTTTTCTTAACTTGCATTAGAGTCCTCATTGAGCCAAATAAAAGAACATTACTTAAAATAATGTTAAATTCAGTCTTTGAATAACATATAAAATAGCATGTTTATAATTGATCAAAGTTACATTTTTATCTTTAAAAATATGTTCAAATCTTAAAATTGCTTGATTCATTTTTTTGGCATTACTCACACTTTTAGGTTCAGAAATTTTTCAGAAGGTGAGATTTATTCTTAAAAATATTATTGAAGCAAATTAGATTATTTAAGGAGAAAAATAATACTTCAAATAATTTTAATATGAGATTCTATATTCTATTTGACTGTTGATCAATCATTTCAATGCCATTATTTAAAAATAGAAGAACTATAAGCAATAAATAGTTATAATTAAGACTGAAGAAAATATTTACATATATACTAACTTTTCATTAGAATATACTTTATTAATTTTATTCAAAATAAAAGTTCAGTAGTTTATAATAAATAAGAAATATAGTTATACTAGTATTGACACTAGTTGCTGCTCTGCCTTTCAGTGATTATAATACATAACTATATACCATTTCAAATCAAAAATGTTAATACATTTCAATTACAGTTATGCATCATTTGACAACAGGAATATGTTCTGACAAATGTGTTGTTAGGCGATTTTATTATAGTGCTAACATCATAGAGTGTAGGCGTACACAAATCTAGGTGCTGTAATCTACTGCAGACCTAGGCTATATGGTATAATTTCATGCTCCTGGGCAACAAAGCTGCACAGCATGTTACTGTACTGATACTGTAGGCAGTTGGAACACAGTGATATTTGTGTATGTAAGCATAGAATGGCATAGCAAAAAATATAATATAAAACATAAAAATGGTTCACCTGTACAGTGTAGCTTTATGAAAATCTCATGTGATGACCATTGTATATGCTGTCAATTATTGATCAAAATGTCATTATGAGTTGCATGACTACATATAGCTTGTAGTAACATTTGACTATGTATCACTTTCTTCCTTAGAAATGTCTGTACAATTGAGTAGAAATATCACAAATTAAACTGAAAGTTTTCCATATTTAATTAGAAGAAATACCACAGTTTTGTTCTAGTTGCTTAGTTTGATAGCCACCTCTGTTACTTTCTAACTATGTCATATCAAAAATATGGATTATATTTTCTGAAAATGTTTAGTTGATTAAAAAGTTCTAAACTATTTTAAAATATTTCACAAATGTATTGTTTCCATAAATAATAAATAAATAAATTCAATAGCTACAATTTACAATTTAGTACTATACTAAATACATGTACTAAGTGCTTAGCTTATAGAAATGAATCAGTTTTGAAAGATTGGATTCATGGAGAAGAGATAATATTCTTGTCTAAATATAGTGCAATATATAAGAATTACTGATTGTATCATCTACAAGGAAAAGTAGATAATTTTTCTAGATGTCTGGAAGATTTTTATGAGGAAATGAACTTTGAAATATTTTGAAGCAAAAAGCGGTGTTTCCTTTGTGTTTGAGAGTGCAGTTTTTAGATAGAGGAGAAATATTTACAAAGAACCACAAATACAAAACAGCGTATTTTGCCTAGCAAAATGTAAAATGCTGTATAAAACAAAGTGATTTATTTATTTCATTTAACCCACTAAATATTAATATAATTTTGGTATAGAAATATTAATGCACTTGGGTGGGCATGCCTGTAATCCCAGCACTTTGGGAGGCAGAGGTGGGCTTATCACTTGAAATCAGGAGTACAAGACGAGCCTGGCCAGCAGGGTTAAACCCTATCTCTACTAAAAACACAAAAAAATTTAGCCAGGCATGGTGGCAGGAGAATCACTTGAACCTGGGAGGCAGAGGTTGTAGTCAGTTGAGATCACATCACTGTACTCTAGACTGGGCCACAGAGTGAGACTCCATCTCAGGAAAAAACAGCAACAGCAACAGAAAGAAATAT
Organism: Plecturocebus donacophilus; assembly: GCA_004027715.1. Classification (NCBI taxonomy): domain Eukaryota; kingdom Metazoa; phylum Chordata; class Mammalia; order Primates; family Pitheciidae; genus Plecturocebus; species Plecturocebus donacophilus. The sequence continues at coordinate 23,553 of PVKP010009164.1, read as the reverse complement.
TAGTACACTGAATTATGAATGCCTTCCCAAACTCCTGTGAATGTTATATAATAAAAGAATTTACACTATATTATGTTTTGAAATTGTAAAAATTTTTCAAATTTTAAATATACCTAGCACCAAGGGTTTTGAAAATGAAATAATAAACCTCCAATATATCATACCAATATAGTATTAAAAATGTACCAAGGAAAACTGATAGTGATTGACATTATGCTATAAAAATGGAATATAGTAGAAATATAATTTTGCTGAGTTTATAATAGTAGTGTTTATTATGTCACTATGGTCAAAGTTTGGGAGAACAAACATCAATTACTTTATACAGCATTAAGATAATGTGATAATGACTGTTAGAGAATTTGAGATTTAAAAAGTTTGTTTTTAATTTGTAATGTATAAACAGAAAATCCATTGCCATGCATGTTGCAGTGCCTTTGTTGATGAAGGTTTCACTGTATTCAAACTGCAAAGATCCTCTCTGCAAAGACATTCTAACAGCTGGAAGCTGGACGGAGTAGAAACTCCTAAAAGATAAAGGAGAAGTTGTCAGCTACCAGTGAAAGGAATTTATTTTATCTCCCCTCACAGAGGGAAATTATTGAGTGATGTGACACTGGAGATTTTACAGTAAGTGTTGCAGGGAGCAAGCATTTGAAGTAGACAGCATCTAGTAGGGCCCCAGGAGAGAGAATGTGGGCCAAACCTGAAGATCAAAGCTTGACTAGAAAAATCATTTCACAGCATGAAAAAAGTCAGAATATAAGAACCCATATGTTAATAAACTGCAAGCTACTGAAATACACTCAAAGAGTCAAACCTTTCATGGTAAGAAGGAATCGAAGTTTGCTAGTTTCATAAACCATTTGCTGATTCAATTGTAGTGATTATTCATTGAATTTATTTTTATAATTCAGCGCAAAACACTTGTCTTTTTAAAAGGGAATGTTTTAAAAAGGCAATATGAGTATCTTTGGTGTAAGTGAACATCCAAAATCATATATTAAGAAATAGTATCAATGGGATGGATACCATTACATTATAATTGAATTTCTCATATGTAAATATGATCTCATTCAATTTTAAAATTGGGTACATTTATTGTGATAACACTCTATTATAATATTTTATGCTGTATAAATGATTTATATTTATTTTTAAATTAACTTTTTGATGTCACCTGTCTAGAGGGTCCATATATTATAAATTATGTAATTAGTTGAAGTTCCTTGTTGTCTAACCTTATGGGACAACCAGGACCTTGAGATAATTATATAATTTTAGGCAACCAGAATCTAATTATATAAGTTTTTCTACAATTTGAAATTATTAAAACTTTCAGTGTAATTATTTGAATAGACAACTTCACTAACTGATAACATTATTTTATTTATAAATCATTTCATGGTTTTATTCTTAACCCATAAATGGAAATTATGTAATCAGGAATTTTCTTCATAATATGAGGTACATCTTTTTTATTTCATAATGTTGGTTTACTCCATTTAGCTTATTTTTTAAATTACATACAGTGAAATACTCAGGTTTCAGTTTTACAATTCTATAAATTTGACTCTCACATTGTAAAACAATATCTAATCAAAATAATGAATTTTTCCAACACACAGACCCTTTGGTCTCTTTCCAATCAATTCCAACTAACATTAGGCAACTTTTGTTTTGATTTCTAGTACATTCGATTAGTTTTGCCTGTTGCTAAATTTCTTATTAATGGGATCATACAGTAGATGTTGATTTTTGACCAAATTTCTTATTAATGGGATCAGTAGATGTTGATTTTCTTTTGCTTTATATAATACATTTTGAAATTAATGTTGTTATGTATATCAATAATTATTTCTTATCTGTTGGTAGTATTCAATTGTTTAAATATCCCAGAGTATTTTATTTAGTTTTTGGTTATGAACACAGGTTTTTTCCCTAGTTTTTAACTTTTCTAAGTGAAGTTGCTAAAAATTATTTTGTGAATTTTTTAGGGACATATGTGTTCATTTATCACATAAAATATTTAGGGTATATTTAACTTTAGAAAGAACTGACAAAGAGTTTTGCAGAGTAGTTTTGCCATTTTCCATTCCCATCAACTCCAGTTACTCTACATCCTTGCCAACATTTTATCTTATCGATCTTTATAATTTTGATTATTCTAATGAATGTAAATTGATATTTAAATGTGCTTTTAAATTCCATTGCCCTGCCTACTAACAATGTTGAGTACTATTCCATGAGCATGTCAGAAGTATTTTTTAAAATCATTTGCCCACATTTTAAATTGTTCGCTTTCTCACTGTTGATTTGTAGGAGAATATATATATATCATACATATAGACATATGTACACATACATATAAATACATAGAGATATCTCTTTATGTATACATATAGATAGATAATATAGCCATATTTTTAAATACAACTCCTTTGTTACATATATGAATTTCAAACAATTTTTTATTATAGTTCTTAATTTACCTGTGTTTACATTCATAAAAAAGCAGCAATATCTAATGTGATAAATTATACTTCATTACATTTTTCTTTTATGGTAATGCTTTTGGGTTTTGTCTCAGAAATTTTACTACCCCAACATGCTAAGCTATTCTTGTAGCTTTTCTTTCTCAAATTCATATTTTTCCATATTTATCCAGTTGTTTCAGATTTAAAATCTTTCTTTTGAATATTGTTGAAATCATGTTGATTGTATATATTTATATTTGGTTTCTAGATGCTCTATTCTGTTACATTAATCCATTTGTGTAGCTTTATATTATTTTCTAAAATCAGGTAATGTAAATTCTCCACTTTGATAATTTTCAAATTAGTTTTAGTCTTATTGTCTATCAGATTTTGGAGTGATGGTTTTCACTGTGACCTCAGTTCTCTCATGGGTCTGAGAAAAGTCTGTGATTTAGAGTTTGTCCAGCTTTTTTTTTTTTCTTGTAGGGAATAGGAGAGGCAAATCCCTAGCATTTACATGTTGAAGCACAAACCAAAGGCTCTTCTCTAAATCAAGTTCTGTTTATTTTTGTCTCTTGGCTGTGTGTTTTTATTGGCCTTTCCTTATGGTTGGTAATAGTTGTATGAAAGCTAAACATATTTTAGAACAGCAGAGACATAATATATATATTTTATGCCTGCAGATGTGTCTATCTATCCTTCTGCTAGGCCTTTGGCATGGTAGTTTCAATTAATTTACAAAGAGGTATTTCTGAGTTGAGTTTATGTAGTGTGTGTGTGTGTGTGTGTGTGTGTGTGTGTGTGTTTAGTGTGTGTGGTGTGTCTGTGGCTATAATTAATCTCACTATATCATAGTCTCAAATACTTCAAGGCCTAGCTTATGATTAAGGTGGGGCTTATTTGACATAGGATTTTTCTCTGCGTCTGATTCACCCTTAGGCTTTAGGTCTTCCTGTTGTGTTACGTTTTATTAGAATTGCCTTTGGAGATCAAGGAACACTCCAGAGGTTCACATTGCTACATTTTAACTGTTGGTGGCTATACTGATGGTTAATAACATTCTGTCTCATTAAGCCTTAATCTTAGGCACAGTGTCCTTACACTGCAGAGGATTGGCTTTCCCAATATTCTTGTTCCTTCCTCATCTGTAGTGCCAGGCCCAGCATTTATTTCTACTCCTTTGTGTTTAGTAGATAATATTCTTCTATTCTATTTCTCCAGAAGCAATAATTTACTCATACCTTCAGGATATAATTCTGGTTGTTCTTTCCTCCATAGATGCTTTTGTTTCCTAGGGGAGCTAAACCAGAAGGAACCTTGCAAAGTTTTTGGCCCTCCCATGGCTGCTGTTGCTCACCACCAAAGACATGTACTGTGATGGGTGTTAGTAGGGTTTGGCTGTGTTCCCACCCAAATCTCATCTTGGATTGTAGTTCCCATAATTCTCATGTGTCATGGGAGAGAGCCAGTGGGAGGTAATTAAATTATGGGAGTGGTTACCTCCATGCTGTTCTCATGATAGCGAGTTCTCATAAGATCTGATGGTTTTATAAGTGGCTTTCCCTGCTTTGCTTGACACTTCTCTCTCCTGCTACCATATGATGAATGACATGTTTACTTCTCCTTCTGCCATGATTGTAAAAATGCCACCCCAGCCACATGTAACTGTGAGTCAATTAAACCTTCCTTCTTTATAAATTACCCCAGTCTTTGGCAGTTCTTTATAGCAGCATGAGAATGGATTAATATCATAAATTGGTACAGGGAGGGGTTGCCACTTGGGTATCTGTAAATATATCTTAAAATCTGGAAGCAACTTTGGAACTGGGTAACAGGCAGTGGTTTTAACAGTTTGGAGAGCTCAGAAGATGACAAGATAACGTGGAAAAGTTTAGAATTTCCTAGTGACTTGGAAGGCTGGGAAGATAGGAAGAAGTGGGATTATTTGGAACTTCCTAGAGACTTGTTGATTGGCTTTAACCAAAATGCTAACAGAGATACAGACAATGAAGTCCAGGTCAAGTAGTCTCAGATGAAGATTAGAAACCTCTTGGGAACTGGAGTAAAGGTGATACTTTTAATGTTTTAGCAAAGAGACTGGCACCATTTTGCCCCTGCACTAGAGATCTGTGGAACTTTGTAAAATAGATGATTTAGGGCATCTGGTGGAAGAAATGTCTAAGCAGCAAAGTGTTCAAGAGGAAGCAGAACGTAACAGTTTGGAAAATTTGCAGCCTGATGATGCAATAGGAAAAAAAGGGAAAACTTTAGGGAGAAATTCAAGCTCCCTGCAGAAATGTGCATATGTAATGAGGAAGCAAACAATAATCACCAGGATAAGGGGTGATATGTCTGCAGTGCAGAGACCTTCATGGCAGCCCCTTCCATCACTGGTATAGAGGCTTAAGAAGGAAAAATAATTTTGTGGGCCAGGCCCAGGGCCCCACTGCTGTGTGCAGCTGTGGGACTTGGTGCCCTGGCTAAAAGAGGCCAAGGTACAGTGTAGACTGTTGATTTAGAAGGTGAAAGTCCCCAGTTTTAGCGGCTTCCATGTGGTGTCGAGCCTGCAGGTACACAGAAGACAAAAATTGAGATTTGGGAACATCCATCTAGATTTCAGAGGATGTATAGAAATGCCTGGATGTCCAGGCAGAAGTTTACTGCCAGAGTGGAGCCCTCATGGAGAACTTCTCCTGGGGCAGTACAGAAGGGAAATGTGAAGTTCAACCCCACACACACAGAGTCCTCTCTGGGGCACTGCCTAGTGGAACTGTGAGAAGTGAGCCACCATTCTCCAGACCCCAGAGTGGTAGATCCACCAATAGCTTGCACTTTACATCTGGAAAAGCTGCAGACATTCAATGCTAGCTAATGAAATTATCTAGGTTGGGGACTGTACTCCACAAAGCCACAAGGATGGAGCTGTCCAAAACTGTGGGAGCCCATCTCTTGCATCAGGGTACTTGGGATGTTAGACATAGAGTCAAAGGAGATTATTTTAAAACTTTAGGGTTTAATGACTTCCCTCTTGGATTTTGGACTTGCATAGGGTCTGTAGCCCCTTTGTTTTGGTCAATTTCTCCCATTTAGAATCTGCATTTACCCAATACCTGTACTCCCATTGTGTCTAGGTAGTAACAACTTATTTTCAGTTTTACAGAGTCACAGGCAGAAGGAACTTGCTTCGTCTCAGATGTGACTTTGGACTTGGACTTTGGGTTATAACTGTAATGAACTAAGACTTTGGGGAACTGTTGGAAGGGCATAATTGTGTTTCGAAGTGCGTAGACATGAGATTTGGGAGAGGTAAGGGACAGAATGATATGGTTTGGCTGTGTACCACCTAAATCTCATCTTGAATTGTATTTCCAATAATTCTCACATGTTGTGAGGATGATCCAGTGGGTGATAATTGAATCATGGGGCAGTTATCCCCATGCTCTTTTCATGAAAATGACTGAATTCTCACAAGACTTGATGGTTTTTTTGTGACCTTTCCCTCTTCGCTTGGCACTTCTGTCTCCTGCCGCCATGTAAAGATGGACATGTTTGTTTCCACATCTGCCATAATTCTGTTTCCTGAGGTCTCTTCAGCCATGTGGAACTGTGAGTCAATTAAACCTCTTTTCTTTATAAATTTCCCAATCTCAGGCAGTTCTTTATAGCAGTGTCAGAACAGACTAATACAGGTTCTTTGTCTGAACTCTGGCCAATACTTTCTGTCAGTGCCCATTGGATTACACTATTAAAAAGTCTGCAAGATTTTGTAAACTTCCCCTAATTTTTCAATATTCTAGATCTCCACACTGTCTAACAAAAACTGTGAGAACACTGGTGAGAACTACTGTGAATACTGCAGGAAAGTCATTGCAGCTGGGGGGAAAAAGGACTAAAAAGTTACCTATTAATAAGGAAAGGGTAAGTACTGATACCAGAACCAGATATGTAGTGGTGAAGGAACATGGCTGGAAACAGTTAATTTTCTGAAACCCAGAGACCCTACACATGCTTAGGACTGAGGTTTAATCATATAGATTAAACCTGAGTCTTAACAGTTTTATTCCCACAATCATAGTAGCAACTATCTGGGGTATTCTGCTATCTCCATTGACATTCCTAAGAGAATTGTAATGCAAAAGAAAGAAATACTCGAGGTTTCCACCAAGTTCTTCTAACTGAACCCTTATGTACTTTTTACTCCATGTAGAACAGGTAAGCAAATGATCACATGTCTCTCATCAGGGGCCAGCCTCTCCATAGATCAAGATCAACAACTAATTGGTCATCTTGCCACCTCACATTTTTTGATAGGTTCAAGTAAAGTTATAGACTTGGTTTTTGCCTGGTTCTTTGTTGTTGTTCTTGTATGACTGGGAGTGATATTCTTTCCAACTTTCTACATCCTTAAAGTAGATACATGAAATGCAATAATGCTTTTATAAGTTGTAGCTAGTTTTGAAGACTTATTTTTGTTGGGTTGCTTACTGTATTATCAGTTGTATCTTGATAGCTAGAGCCAGAAATCAATAATTTTTTCCTCATTTATTTTGTTTGTTTTATAGTAGACCCTTTCAACATTCATACTAATTTGCTTCTTCCACTTTCAGATTTGGTTTTGAAAATAAGCTCTATCAAAAGATAGGTCAACATATAAGTATTGTTTTAAATATGAATTTGAATAATTCTTGAGTCTTTTTTCTATGTTGGAGAAGCATGTTTTGTCAGCAATTTTGTCTATAGTACAAAATTGGCTGTTTACCATTTTATTTTGAATTTTGAATAATTCATTCTATTTTGAATTATAGCCGGCTCTAGATCAACTTTCAGCTTGTACTAATTATAGTGTTGAAAAAGTGAAGAGAGAAAACATTCATGATGACATTTTTGAAGGTTAAGAAAGTACTAAGATTGTTATATTTGATTTTGAGTTTTCTCATATACTTATAGATCATAAATATAGAGAATCTTCAACTCATTTCTTGCTTCAGTACTTATTAGGTTTGTATTTTCTCTATTTCCAGATATGTTAATTTCTTTCTTTCAAAAAAAAACAATTACAAGAATGAGTCAGAAACGATATTTAGAAAGCTTGCTTATGCTGCTGTAATGATAAAGTTAATAAAGTTAGTTTTTTTGCTGTATTTCACATTCTTTAAAATATTGTAGAGCTTGGGAAAAATCTCTCAAATTGCAGACAATATGGGTCAATGTCCTACAGTAGTTTCTAAGACTTTTCTGCTTATATCAACAGTTTCAATTTCTAAATTTCATCAATAGGCTCCCCCATTAGAGTCCAAAAAAATTAATTCTCCTGCCTTCATTTTTACATGTTGATATATTTTAATTTAATCTATGTGCAAGGTTGTCATACTTTCTGTAAGATTTCCTTTGATTCTTTATGCCAGTTTGTCAGCTGGCGATACCAAACTGCTACACTTTGTTGGCAATCTTTAAAATACTACTTGAGTATAGCGTTCTATTTTAACTTTCCACTGTCATTTCTCATGAAAGCTTTAAATGAAATATTGACATTTTTCATATTCCTTTAATGTATTATATGCACCCTCTGCAGTTCTTCACATTTTGCCTGAAATAATTTTAAACATAGGGATATATAATTTTACACATCAGTCTTATCAGTTTGAGCTTTCCCTGACAAGCTATTAATCTTTGAAATATTTTGCCCAATGTTATGATGTACTGTCAGAGAAGTAGGATTCATTGCTTCCAAATTCATCTGGGCAGAAATAGAACAGCATTATAGACATTTATCATTTTTTACATACTCAAAATTTTGTTAAATGAAGTGCATCTGGGTCTTAGTACATATTTTTCATTCATTCATTCATTCATTCATTCATTCATTTGATACAAGGAGTTTCACTCTTGTTGCCCAGGCTGGAATGCAATGTTGTGATCTCAGCTCACTGCACTCTCCACCTTTTGGGTTGAAGTTATTCTCCTGCCTCAGCTCCCGAGTAGCTGGTATTATAGGCATGGGTCACCACCCCCAGCCAATTTTGTATCTTTAGTAGAGATGTGGTTTCATCATGTTGGTGAGGTGGTTCTCAAAATTCTGACTTCAGGTGATCTACCTACCTTGGCCCCTTGAAGCGCTGGGATTACAGGCATGAGCCACTGTGCTTGGCCCTTCAGTACTTAAGTAATTTCAAATACTGTGAAAATCACTGAGGAGTTAAGTATGTGACAGGAGGATTATTGATAGAAATTTTAGTATGAAAATTATCGTTGTTCAATTAACTCATTTGTTTATGCTGTAATAGTTATCATTTCACAAGAAATATGTATTAATTATTTTATAAAATGTAAATTACATATTTATAGGAACATTTCAATTTTCTCACTTGTACACTTCCAGCACATTATAAAGTCTTTTATAATCATAAGGGGCTTGATAAATAGATACTGATGAAGGGCATATATGAATAAATGTTTGAATTTGTTTCACATTAATTAAAAGATTACTTCATTGAATATCCAAGTTTCAGTTCCAACCTTGATTTTTAATAAATGACTTAGTCCTTTTGGACCTTAGTTTCTTTATCAGTAATATCCAAGAGTTGAGTTTATTGGTTTCCGAGATATTTCTTAAAACAAAGAGTCAATTATTTCATATATCTTTGATGCAACTATAATTATCCCTAATAATCTTCTTTCCAAACTTTACTGATTTTTTTCTAATTAATCAATCATGTTATTTTTCTTTTTGCCTTACTACATTGTTGATTGAAACAGAAGCATGGAAAATATAATTTATTGCCAAGTTCATATATAAGTATGTTTCTTTAACTTTCATTATTTATTTTCTGCTTATTTTATTTTGTGTAATTTTTCAGAGTGGCTTTAGGTATATGTTAATTTCTTCATTCTCTAACTCTGAATTTTATGACACATCTAAGAATAAACTTCTCTCATTATTTAAGAAGGAATCTATCCTTAGATAAAGCAAAGGTAAGTCAAAACTTACCTTAATAAGTTGAGTACTTTAAATAAATTTTTAAATTTAACCTTATAATATTTGATAAAGTTTTACAAATAAAATTATAGAAATTAATTTTTAAAAGAGAGCCCTATTTGTGTGTAATGATGGGAATTAAATAAATGATTATTTAATATGGTACTGTCTGTATTATTATTTAGTAAAACCTTAATAAAATAGTATAGACAATGTTACATTGAAAGATATAAACACTTTACTATAAATTATTTCCATAGTTTTTTCTCTAATATCAACTTGGATGAGAAAGTATTATTTTAGAAGTTCTTACTTGTATCATGAAAATGAACTGTGTAAATTCAGAATTTAATACAAAATGTAGTCCTTATGCAATTCACAGTTATGTTATCTTTAAATTAGCTAATAAATTTACTGATACAAATCATTATTAAATAAGTTAAGGCAAAGTTGCTAATTTCATTTTAGTAACCAGTTAAGCCTAGTATTAAAGATTTGACTTAATGGCAATACTTTTTAATTTTATGAAAAATCATGAAAAACCATTATATTATTTAATCATTTACTGTAAAATAGAAAGTATAAAACAAAGATACTTTTGCTTAAAAAGCGATTATTAATTTATAGCAATCGTAATTGTAAAAGTCCAAAATATGAAATAAATTAATGAATAAATGTGAATAAATTCAAAAAATGTCCTTTCAGGCCCAGTTAAAGCTTTTTAAAATAATATACTGGAATACAAATGCTTAGCTGCTATATTCAGACATTAATTATAGAATCTGGTAATATTTCTTGACATGTAAAATTTTAAAAATGAGTGGCCCAGAATGTAGCTGACATAAAGAAATTATTTTTACCATTTTATTTATTTATTTGACAAAAATTTTATTATGTACATGATGCCTCAAAATATGTATACATTATGGAATCACTAAATTGAGCTAATTAACAGATCCATGAAATCACATACTTTTCATTTATTTTGTAGTGAGAATACTTTGTCTTTTTCCTGATCTTCGAAAAAGTACTTTCAGCTTTTCACCTTTCAATTTGTTATGAGCTGTGGATTTGTCATATATGATCTATATTGTGTTGAGGTGTAGTCTTACATACCTAATAAATGTAGAAACTTATAAAAGAATGCTGCATTTTTTCAGTTGCTTTTTCTGAGTCTATTGAGACGATCACATGGTTTCTGGCCTTCATTTTGTTAATATGATGTATCACATACTGATTTCTGGTTTCATACCTTTGTGGTTGGAAATGATACTTGATATAATTGCAGTTTTCTTAAATTTGTTGAGACTTGTTTTGAGACATAACATATGATTTAACCTAGAGAATTTTCTACGTGTGCTTGAAAAGAATGTGTGTTCTGCTGTTAGGTAGAATGTTTTGTATATGTCTGTCTGTCAGGTTCATTTGGTCTACAGTGCAGTTTAAGTTTTATGTTTTCTTACTGATTTTCTGTCTGGATGATTTGTTTGTTGCTATAGTTTCTTAATATTGTTGTATTACAATTATCCCTTCTTTTAGAGCTGTTAATATTTACTTTATATATTTAGGTGTTCTGATGTTGGGTACACATATGTAATTGTTATGTTCTCTAGATAAATTGACCTCTTTATCATTATGTCATGACTTCCTTTGTCTCGTTTCACAGTTTTTCACTTAAAGTCTATTTTATCTGTTATAAATGTGGTCACTCCTGCTCTCTTGATTTCCATTTGTGTGGAATACTTTTTTCATTCCTTTACTTTCATTTTATGTGTATCCTTACAGATGAAGTAAGTCTTTTGTAGGCAGCATGTAGTTTAGCCTTTCTATGTAATCATCAGCCACTTTGTGTCTTATGATTTCCATTTGTGTGGAATACTTTTTTCATTCCTTTACTTTCATTTTATGTGTATCCTTACAGATGAAGTAAGTCTTTTGTAGGCAGCATGTAGTTTAGCCTTTCTATGTAATCATCAGCCACTTTGTGTCTTATGATTGTGTAATTTAATCTATCATTCAGGGTAATTGTGGATAAGTAAAAACTTACTACTGCCATTTGTTAGTTATTTTCTGTTTTTTTTTTTTTTGTAGATTATTTGTTCTTCTTCTCTAGAAGTCTTTGTTTGTAATTAAGTGTTTTTCATTAATGATATGCCTTGTTTCTTTATGTTTTATATTTTTTATATATACTATAGATTTCTGCATTGTGCTTACCAAGAGGATTGCAAGAAACATCCTATAGTTATAACAAGCTATTTTAAGCTGATACAAATTTTGATTGCATAAAAAACCTCTAACCTTTAAAAAACATTTAAAGAACTTTTTCCAACTTTTATTTGATTCCAGAGACATATTGCATGATACTGGGGCTTGAAGTATGACTGAAACAGGAAGTGAGTCCAAGAAGTAGAAGAAGTCCAAGAAGGTAGTTTTTCAAACTTTGCCTTTTTCTTTATGTCTCCCCTCTTGTATTTTCCAGTGTCTACTCTTCCCATCTTTATGTTCATGTGCACCCAATATTTAGCTCTGACTACTTATAAAGGAGAAGGTGCAATATTTTGCTTTCTGTTTCTGCATTAGTTCTGTAGGGAATCCATGAGCCCCACACATTAGATGCCAGAATGTAGGGATCCATGATCCCCATGTTGGGCATGAGGATCCAGTCCTACATCACCCATGGGTACCCCGAGTTCGGTGGCAAGAAAGGAATGAGAAAAAGACAGATTAAGAGAGACAGTGGGACCAGGGGCCATCACTTTATTACTCTGAAGGAGGCAGTGAAGGCCCCGAGCTCTGATCATCCACACTATTTATTGATTACAATCACTTTGATCTACAGGGTAGGGGTGGAGTAATGGTGGGGAGTGGGTGATGTGATGGTGGAGTGAATCAGTGAGTCAGAAATGAATCAGTGAGCTGGAACTGGTGTATCATCCTTAGGATTGATAACAGTGGTGGTTTGGGAGTTTCACAAAACAAGAACATGTGGTTATCTTTAACTTATTATCTATGTACAGCTGATGGAACACAGACCTTTAAAGGAGCCGACAAGTCTGGCTATATCATAGTGCTATGAAGGGTTTCATGTCCTTGAGCACAGTGTTTATGGTAACAGAGCCGAGGTCACCCTGCACCGGAACATGAGGCATGGAGAGCACTTCCTCCTCAGAGGCCTCCTGTGGCCTTCCGCAGTTTGTTGTTCCTTGTTTAAATGTTACTCATAACCAATTTATGTAGGCACTCTGTAAGTCCTTTCTTCTCTGCTGTTTTTCCCAGCAAGTTCACTTAGGATAACTATCTCCAGCTGCATACACATTGCTGCAAAGGACATGATTTCATTCCTTTTTATGGCTGCATAGAATTCCATAGCATACATGTACCACATTTTCTTTAACCAGTTCACTCTGTTGGTGGGCACTTGGGTTGGTTCCATGTTTTTGCTATTGTGATTAGCGTTGTAATGAACATATGAGTTAATGTTGTTTTTTTTTTGGTAGAAGGATTTATTTTCCTTTGGTTATGTATCCAGTAATGAAATTGCTGAGTTGAATAGTAGTTCAAGGCTCAGTCCTTTGAGAAACTTCCAAATTACTCTCTATGGTGGCTGAACTAATTTACATTCCCACCAACAGTGTTTAAGTGTTCCCTTTTCTCTGCAGCCCCACTAACATCTGTTAATTTTTTTAACTTTTTAACAAAGGCAATTCTGACTGGTGTGAGATGGTATCTCATTATGGTTTTTATTTTCATTTCTGTGATGATTAGTGATGCTGAACATTTTTCATATGTTTGTCGGCTGCTTGCATGTGTTCTTTTGAGAAATGTCTGTTCGTAACCTTTGCCCACTTTTTAATGGGGTTATTTGTTTTTTGCTCATCAATTTAAGTTCCTTTATACTCTGGATACTAGGCCTTAGCTGGATGCATAGATTTTAAAAACATTTTCTGCCATTCTGTAGGTTGTCTGTTTACTCTTTTGATGGTTTCTTTTGCTTAGAAGAAGCTCTTTAGTTTAGGTCTCACTTGTCAATTTTTGTTTTTGTTGAAGTTGATTTCGAGGACTTAGCTATAAATTCTTTGTCAAGGTCGATATCAATAAGGGTATTTCCTAGCGTTTTTTTTCCGAGGATTTTTTATAGGCTGAGATCTTACAGTTAAGTATTTAATCCATCTGGAGTTAATTTTTGTATCTGGTGATAGTTAGGGGTTTAGTTTCATTCTTTGGCATACGGATAGCCGGTTATCCCATCACTATTTTTTGACTTGAGATCCTTTCCCCATTGCCTATTTCTGTTGACTTTGTTGAGGAGTGGATTGCAGGTGTGCAGCTTTATTTGTGGGTTCTGTGTTACGTTCCGCTAGTCTGTGTGTCTGTTTTTGTAACAGTACAATATTGTTTTGGTCACTGTAGCCTTGTAGTATAGCCTGAAGTCTGGTTAATGTGATATCTCCATCTATCTTCATTTTTCTTAGTATCACTTTGTCTCTTCAGAATTGTTTTTGATTCCATATGAATTTTAGAATGTTTTTTCCTAATTCTGTAAAAAATGATGTTAGTTGTTTGATAGGAACAGCACTGAAACTGTAAATTGAACTGGACAATATGGCCATTTGAACAATATTGATTCTTCCTATTTATGAGCATGGTCTGTTTTTCCATTTGTTTAGGTCATCTATGGTTTATTTGAAAAGTGTTTTATAATTTTCCCAGGAGAGATCTGTCACTTCCCATGTATTCCTAGGTATTTCATTCTTATTGTGGCTTCTGTAAATGGAATTGTATTCTTGATTTGCCTCTCTGCTTAAACGTTATTGATACATGGATATGCTACTGATTTTTGTACATTGATTTTCTATCTTGAAACTTTGCTGAAGTTGTTTATCAGTTCAAAGAGCTTTTTGTTGGAGTCTTTAGGATTTTCTGGAATCATATTGTCAATAAAGAGATATAATTTGACTCTTCTTTTCCTACTTTTATGTCTTTTATTTGTTCTTCTTGCTTGTTTGCTCTGGCTAGGACTTCCATTACAATCTTGAATAGGATTGATGAGATCAGGCATCCTTTTCTTGTTCTCATTCCTAAGGGGAATGGTTTCAGTTTTGCTCATTCAATATGATGTGGATTATGGGTTTGCCATAGATGGCTCTTATTGTTTTGAACTATATTCCTTTGAAATCTAGTTTGTTGAGGGTTTTATCATAAAGAAATCTTGGATTTTACTGAAAGCTTTTTTTTTTTGTATCGGTGAGATGATCATATAATTTTGGTTATTAATTTTGTTTATGTGGTGAATAACATTTGTTGACATGTGCATATAGAACCAACATTGCATCCACAGAATAAAGCCTACTTGATTATGGTGAATTACTTTTGGTGTGCTACTGGATTTTATTTGCCTGTATTTTGTTGAGGATTGTTGTGTCTGTGTTCATCATTGACCTGTAGTTTTCTTTTTTCATTGTGTCTCCAACAGGTTTTGGTATCAGGATGATGTTGCCTATGTAGAATAAGTTAGAAATAAGTCTTTTGTCCTCAAATTTTTGGAATAGTTTCAGTAGGATTGATGTGAGGTTTTCGTCATACCTCTGGTTGATCTCAGTTGTGAATCTACTTGGTCTAGGGCCTTTTTTGGTTGATGGGCTTTTTTACTCCTGATTCAGTTTTGGAACTTTCTATTGTTCTGTCTGGGTTTCAATTATTTCTAGGTTCAATTTTGAGAAGTTTTGTGTTTCCAGGCATTTATTAATTTCTTCTAGATTTTTCATTTTGTGTTTATAGAGTTCATAATAGTTTCTGAGGATCTTTTATATTTCTGTGGAATCAGTTGCAAAGATCAACAAAATAAAAAGTTGGTTCTCTTTAAGGATAAACTGTACTTGTCTTCCAACTCCCTCAAATACTAAATTTCTAATGTCATAGTTTACATCTTTTTATATTGTGTATTGCCTAATAAATTATTGCTGCTATTGTTATTTTTAATAGACTTGTCTTATAATCATCATATTTAAAATATAACTGACTTATACTCCACCATTGCAGAATTGGGGTATTCTGAATTTTACTGCATGCTCCCTTTTCCCAGGAAGTTTTATGCTCTCACATGTTCATATTCCTAATTACCATCCTTTTCTCTCACCCTGAATAACTACTTTTAGCATTTATTTTAAGACCAGTCTGGGATGAAAGATGTCTCAGTTTTTATTTGACTAAGAGAATATTTATCTCTCCTTTATTTTGATGCATAGCTTTGTTGTGTATAGTGTTCTTGGTTGGAAATTGTTTTGCTTTTTGCTTGTTTGTTTCCTTCAACAATTTAAGTATGCCATCCCATTTTTCCCCAGTTTGTAAGGTCTCTGCTGAGAAATGTGCTGTTAACCAGATTAGAAGTCCAATATACATTATGTGCTTTTTCTCCTTTGCTACTCTCAGAATACTCCGTTTGTCTTTGATTTCAGTTTGGTTATCATATGTTTTGGTGTAGTTTTATTTGGATTGAATCTGTTTAAGATGTTTGACCTTCCTCTACTTGGATATGTATATCTTTATACAATTTTCTTTCTTATTTATTTATTTATTGAGATGGAGTCTCGCTCTGTCCCCAGGCTGCAGTGGCATTATTTCAGCTCACCACAACCTCTGCCTCCCGGGTTTCAAGCAATTCTCCTGCCTCAGCCTCCCAAGTAGCTAGGACTACAGGAGCATGCCCCTATACCCAGGTAATTTTTGTATTTTTAGTATAGACTGGGTTTCACCATTTTGGCCAGATGGTCTCAACCATTTGACCTCATGAACCACCTGCCTCAACCTCCAAAAGTGCTGGGATTACAGGCAGGAGCCACTGTGCCCAGCTGTTTATCTAATTTTGAAAAGGTTTCTGCTATTATTTCTTTAAATAAGCTTTATACATTTAGTTTTCTTTTTTTCACAAATAGTCTTATAACTCAAATATTTGCTCTTTTGTGGCTGTTCAATATTTCTTGTAAGCTTTCTTCATTTTTTCTCTTCTCCTCTGAAAGTAATGTTTACAAATAAACTGTCTTTTATTTCATAGATTTTTATAATTCTGCTTTATTAATTCTGTTATTGACACTGTCTATGGTAGTTTCCATTTCTTGCACTGTATATTTCATCTCCAGAATTCTCATTTAGTTTTTTTTAACTGTCTTAATCTCTTTGTTAAATTTATAATTTTGGTCATCCACTGTTTTCTTTATTTCATTGAATTATTTCTCAGTATTTTCTTGAAGTTTGTTGAGATTGATTAAAACAATCACATTGAATTCTTTGCCAAGCAGTTTTTATATCTACATGTTTTGAAGCCAGTTACTTGTAGGTTAATTTAGTTTTTTTTTTTTTTTGATGGTGTTATATCATTTTCTTTATATTTATTGTTGCCTTATGTTATTTTCCACACATTTTAAGTAGGCACTTATTCCAGTTTTTGCAGACTGACTTTGTTTGGGAAAGCCCTTCACCAGTTCACATACAAAGATCCTAGATAGGCTATTGGTCTGAGGGTGCACATGCTGCTGGAGTCTTTGGGAAGACTTACCTGATTCATTGATCAATAGGTGGGTAAGCCTGCAGCCTAGGTCCATGAGGTTGAGCTTGAAGCCTAGATACACTAGGGCTGACCTGTTGTTGATTCTGCAGAGATAGAGGTAGAGCCTGGGTACATAAAGGCAGGTCTTGAGCTTGTATCTACAGGAATTGACCAGAAACCTGTGTCCTCAGGGACTGAGCTGACAGTAGAATAGGTCTTGGAGCTGGCAGTGGGGTAGCCCTTGAGTATGATTCTGCAATCAATGGCCAGGCATTGGGATGGGATCGGCACCTGAGTCCTCTGGGTTGGAAATGGACCTTCAGTCCACAGGTACTATCTTGGAGCCTACGGATCTACAGGGGTGCTGTTGTATCCTTAAGCCATGGGGTCCAGCCTGGCACTGGCATCTACTGGTGTAGGTCCATACCCTGAGTCTTCTGGAGCAAGACTGAACCCTGAAGTCTCCATGACTTGAATGGAGCCTTTGGTGAAGGGAATGGCTTGGTGCTAGGTGAGCCTGAAGGCTGTATCAACAATGGTAATCCTTGTTGTGTCCACAGATGCTAACTGGGGCTGCAGTGGTTGACTAGGTATTCTGGCATGACTGAAGTATGTGATTGTGGGGGCCAGCCCAGTACTGGGGATATTCTGGAGCCTATGGCCACTGAGCTTGGTGCAGAAGACAGGATAGCCCAGAGATCAAGTCTGCTGCACAGGCCTGGAACCGAGGGCTATGAGTTCTAGCCTTGCATGAGTGTAGGCATGGAGCTTATGTTTGCAGGGCAATGGAGCCCTGCTTGCTACTGGGTTTTACTAAGATAGGCAGACTTTTGAGATCTGAGACAAAGTTCGTACCTCAATTCCCTCTTTTTCTCCCATCCAGAGGTTAACTCTCTCTCCATGCTATGCTGTCTGGGATGGGGAAGAAGTGATGGAGGTACTGTAAGATTGTTATTACTACACTTGTCACTCCTCTCGTGTTTGTGCTAGACCCAGGTGCTGTAATTTCTCACCTGATTTCCTTAGCTCATGTGAAGGTATTTTTGTGTGTGAATAGGTGTTTGAATTGATGTTTCTGCTAGGGAATGAGCACTGGAGAGTCCTATTCTATCATCTGGCTGGCCTTCATCCCTAAAGAAACTATTTTTAAAAACTTGAGTAGTGTCTTCAACTTTAATTTAAAACAATTCTTTGCATTATATGGCTACTTGTGTTTAAAAATTTCTAATGCCTGAGAATAAATATATAACATGAATATTTTAGGGTCTGTAACTAGAAAGTAAAAATTAAAAATAGAGAATAGATGCATTCCTAATAATTAATCATTAGTAAGACTGTATTAGAATTGTATCTCCTATGTCACAAATATGGAAACAATTCATTAGGAAAAGTTATTCCTAGTAAACAAGTGTGATCATATGAAAATATTGCAGAGTAGTGATTATATTAGTCATATAAACATATAAATTTAATGCACTTAATAAAAGGAAAAAAAATCAATTTGATGCAGAAAACAAATATGAATTATGTACTGTAAAAAGAGACACATCTGAGTCAGAATGATTCTGAGAGTTTAAAATTAAAGAGAAGAACAGGACACAGGCATCCAGAAACAGATAGAGATGGAAACAGTGACAGAAACAGAGAGAAGGTATAGTAATCCTGATTCACTCTTCAATCAGCAGAGATGTCCAGAGATGCTAAAAACAAAACAATTGTAATACTAAAAGGTACAATTCGAGTTGAAGATGTTTATATTTATGTGCCTAATAAAGTAAAACCCATTATGAAGCAAAAGTTATGGAGAATTAGGGATGTGAAGATAGAAACACCACAATAACAGGATGATTTAATAAACTACTACATTACAAGGAAGATTAATTGGACAAAAAAGAAATACATTAAGAAAGAGAAAAGTTACATAACACAACCGATTAGGTAAACTGTATTCTTATATTTTGAATGCTACACCTTAATGACGTGCCTTCTCCTCCAGTGCTATGACACAATTACGAAAAGTGATCATATGATTTGGTCACAAATAAAACATCAGTACTTTCCTCAAAATCAGAATATAAACAACATTCTCTGATGACACTGTAATAGAGCTAGAAATTATTAACAGAAACGAAAGGAAAACATATTGCTTTTGCCAGGGTTCTCCAAAGAAATAGGACCAGTAGATGAAATACCCCTACCTCTGCTTCCAACGCATACTCGGTGTCTTTGGGATATTGAATTTTAAATATGTATCACAAAAGATAAAAGATCACACCCTAAAGAGACAGAGAAGAGGTATTATGAACATTTTCAAGGAACAATTTATTTATTTTCTTGAGAAATGACTATATAGTAGGCATTTCTTCTTATTCTAACAGTACTTTTATCAAATGTTTATTATTAACCTTTATTTAAACAGAGAATAAACAAGAAAGTTGCTTTGTTTATCAGGAAAGATGCAGAACAAATAAATTTTTCTACCTCTGCTTAAAGTGTGAATCTCTGGTGAATAGCCTGCTCCTTTCTAGAGTGAGCATGTTGCAGTAGCATAACTATCACTGGAGTGATTCTAACATTTGGTTGATAAGATTTGCATTAAAATATATTTACAGAAATTCTGTTTAGCTAATATATAACTCTTCACAACCCTTATCAATTTCAAACACACTTGGTTTTCTCATGCATAAAACTTACTGAAATGTTTGCCAAGAGAAGCAATTCTAAATAGGAATGCAAATAGGTAAAGAATACTATAACTGATCAGTTCCCCATAGAGCTGAGATAAAGCAAATAATCAAAGGCAAGATAATAAATTCTTGTTTTATTCATGTACATTTATTTTACAGCAAGTGTCGTGTGCAAATATATATCATTAGCATCATCTTTCATGCTACAGTAGTTTATATGTTTTTGTAGCTATTGCTTCTTTGGTGTTTCATAATTCTACTCCTTAAGCTCCCAAGGAATAACTAGAAAGAGTATTTCTCTCTCTAAAGTATATTATGTCTTCATTTGTAGCAGTGTTAAGACACGTGGAAAATATTTTCTGTGCCAAAGGTTTTTTTTTTAATCAATTTATAATCATAAATACAGTACTTCATATTAATAGGCTGTCAAATTCTAGTTCATGTACAAAGTTTATATGTTGTAATTGAAGTTGTGTAAATTTTGTGATGTATTCAACTTGGGACACATTTTGTCTTCAACTTAAGATGTAAAATAATTTTAGGTATTAAGAAAGCAATTAAATATTTCTAATATTAAGTATAGCCGTTATATTTCTCCATATGAATTATAGTAACAAAATAGACTAAATTTTGTTTTGAAAAGTAAAATAAATTAGCTGTATTAACTTTGGAAAAAATTTACAGAACATTGGAATTGATTTTGCAATACATGCACATAAATATACATACATAGATTAAAACAGCACTGTCAATATTGCCTTCTGGGTACTTAAAGTTTGAAGTTAAAAGGAAAAATTAGGAGTACTTTTGTTAACTAGGTACTCTGATGAAAGAATAATTTTCAAGTGCAAATGTTATCTTTCTTCTGAATAATGGAGCCCAAAGATTCAATATGTGAAGTTAAAAAGCAAAGTTATGAAAGCTTCTACAAATTTTTCTTATTTCCTAATATAGAATCAATTCATTGAGTTGTCTTAACAAAAAGTTCTGCTTACCACATTATCATTCTAATCTCTAGAAAAAATATCTCTCCTCATAAACTTCAGCTGCAATAATTATAGCTGTATTTAGTCTATAATTATGGATGTGGAGTTATAATATTTTCCTTCATTTTCTATATATTATATCTACATGTTCTTATTTTTTCTCAACTAATCTTACATAATTTTTCTAATAACCCAGAAGTATAATAGAATTTGGAAAATATACTAACAGTGAATCACTGCCTGCTCACTCCTTGCAGGCTCAGGCTTACTTTGTATAAATCTTACAGATTATCAGGATGGTGATAACAAGAATGATGCAGATCCTAGAGTGGTATTTCTAAACATTAAATTGGCTTAAAGTCATCTCCCTAAATTCTTAAAAGTAGTTTTGGAGCAGTTGGGGCAAGGACATTAACTACAAGTATCTATCTACCACAAAGTCTATTCATCAATGATGACATTTTTAGGTAATGTGATATGGTACCATTTGAAAACATGTCCTAGAGAAACTTATAGAATGTTCTTTTATGGCTTCCTTGATGTTTCTTCTCAAATAGGTTAACAGAAAACTTTGTCACAAGCTAATTGTAACCTATGACCTGAACAATTTCAACTTAACTTTTCCTGTGAAGTTTCCTTGTGTTTGGCTGTAAAGAAAAAAGAAAAATAGAGGGTTCTTTGATCTTCCAAGCTCATTACACAGGGGAAGCTGTGCTATATGTCACTCTGATTTCACTCTCCTACTCCAACCCATGAAATTGTAATATATTTTTTTATGATGAGTTTTTGTAATGGTGTAGTTGCTTTTGAGTCATTTAGAAAAATACAATAAGTATATATCATGAAAGAAAAATTTAATTGAAACAGTTAACTTCAATTTTTAATTTTAATTAATATTTTGTAGGGGCACAGAATGATGATTTATATCAAAATATACTACAATTAATCATCTATATTGTTTTTGTGTCAAAACCAAAGCATATTACAAATTAGCACTTTATATAAAAGATAAGACATTATGGGGCAAAAGAGAGCAAGAAGAGGGGGAGATTAATGTGTACTGTATATACATAAAAATCTCATTTGTTGAGCCAACTTCTATTAGATACTAATTCTGAAGTTTTACAGATAAGGGAAACGGATATCTGAGAGTTTTTATTAGTCTAAGCCATTCAGAAGACAGTAATTCCAATGTCTGAATCTATGTCCCTGCTTTTTGATTCCAATTTGTTTCCTTAATTTTTTAAATATAATAAAATATATGCAGTAAAGAACAGTGAGTTTAAAATGTCTTCCTTGAACTAGCATTTATTTAAAAGTGGATGACTTTAACTCACTCACTTTTTTCTTTGAAATCTGGGAAAAATATTCAACTTCTCTGTCTTCCTTGTCTTCAAAGTGAGGTTGAGTACGAGAGTAATTATATACAACAATGTTGTTTGGAGGAAATATAATAATTCATTTAAATCCCTTAGCATAACTCCTAACAATTAGGGTTTTATTAGTGTCAGATATTAATAATATTTTCATTGTTACCATTTACTATTATCATTATTACTATTTTATTAGAATGAATGCTTGACAAACTTAGTGAAAAGGAGAGATAGCCAGAGAAAGATCTGAAATATATCTCCAATGGCTTTGGATCACTTTCACTCACCCTCTTTTATTATTTCACTCACTCATAAGCTTCTTTCTTGCTTTATTCAATTGGCAAATATTTATTTAAAAAACAATTTTGTATCACTCAGTGTGCTATACATTGAAGAAACCTGAAGAAAATAGATTCTCTGCCTTCAAAAGTCTTATTCTTCATTGAAAGATTACAAAAAAAATTATTACTTTTGTGTGATAATCTCTAAATAGTATTGGGAAAGCTTAAAGCAAAGTCTGTAATCCAAAATGAAAGATTTGGGGAACATCCCAGAAGTGATCAACTCTGTATTGAACTGAAATGTGAACGGACAAGCACTGATTGGAACAATGGTGATAAGGGTTGTCTGAACAGAAGCATTAGAGTGCTCAAATCCCCAAAGAAAAGAAAAAAGCCTGAGAAATGCTGAGAATGTTAAGTTGGGTCTGGTGAATGAGTATGAGAATGTTAAGTTGGGTCTGGCAAATGAGTATGAAGCAAGTGGGGAATGAGACTGTCCCACTAAAAGTGAGGCCTTTTAAATGCAGAACATTTACTAGAAAGTGTTTTTGGGATTAGCACCTGTAGAAAGGGAAAATAAGTAGGTTGTGGTAGACGGGATGTCAAGCTGTCATGTGCTCCTAGTGAAAGCCCCAGCCAACCTCATGGAGGATTCAGAATTAGGATATCCCTTCAGAATTGTTCTGAGTTGGAGGCTGCGTCATGGTGTTCCTCATTATCACCCACTAGATGCAGGAAGCCCTTTGGAGGAGTTGTCACCTTGGCTGAGGGATCTAGAGGGAGCACCACAGTGTCCAAAAAAGTCATTCTAAGAAGCTACTACTGGCCACTTGAACAATTTTTAGTCAATGCAGTGATAATATTTGAATCTTGCACTTTCTTTTTGCTGTGTTATGAATTTTGTGGAGGGGGCAATGCTTGCTTGCTGAAGGGAACGTTCAGACGGCACTTTGTGGTTACACATGCTTCACTGTATATAAATCCGCCCACCTGTTCCTGATGATACAACTAAAAAAAGTCTGTACTACCATTTCCATCTCTAGCCTATCTTACCAGGACTGCCCGTGAATGATCTCTCTTGCTTACACTTTTGCCCATCTTAAAGCCTTTCCCCACCCAGCAGTCAGATTAAAGGTGTTACGCCACAAATGACGTAGTGCAGTGCTCTTTCTTAAACCCTTTCAATGGTTTCTCATTCTACTCAGAATAAAATCCAATCTTACTTTCCTC
>PVKP010009163.1:0-69508 GCA_004027715.1 Plecturocebus donacophilus | reverse complement strand
CCGCCCGTGCCCGGCCGAGAGGAGCCGGCGTCCCGGAGTGGGCTCCACGCGCCGCACCTGCCCCGGGCCTGCCGCCCAGCGCTCACCCCTTTCCCCGTGAGCACACGCAGCCGGGAGCCCCTTCCTCACCCTCAGGACCCCCGGTGTCTCCAGGGCACGACGCCCGTGTTTGAGCAGCCTGTACCAGCTTGCGGTCTCCCCTGGCCAAAATGTCACTCTCGTCGCGTGTGCCCTAAAAGACCCAGCCTCTAGACCTTTCTGCAGGAGAAAAAGAGTGATTTTAAATAAATAAGCACTGACCCTTTCCCCTACCTTCTGTTCTTGACCTATACGGTATATTTCACCTGCATGTCGTAGAGACTTTTAATTTGTACATCGGACATCTGTCACCACGTGGGATGGTTAAGGGACTTGTCCTAGGCATTTATCCCGTCATTCATTGGCCACCAGAGCAACGATGTTGATTATCAGCCTTTCTTGATTTTACAAGTCCAGGACCTTAATTTAGAAATAATTTTGCATCCCAAGCTAATTACTGCACTACTGTCAGGTGCAGAGTGCAGCCAGTACATTTGTAAATTACCAAGTAAAACTGCCTGTGAAAGAGTAGCGGGCATGGCTATGCAAACGACGCAGGTGGGGATGCACCAGCTAATCACTCTGAATATTTATCAGGTCTGCCTGGAGGCCGCTAAAATACTTGAGGAAAATCATCATCTCTCAGCATTTCTCATCCATTTCATTTGATTTGTCAGATTCACGAATTTCACAAAATGACTTTACGAGCTAAAGACACCAAGAAAGAGAACATGTTTGATCCTTCAATAAATTTTTCTTAGAAAAACTTTTCTAAAATACTTTCTTAGAGCATACTACGTAGGCCAAATAGAGCTAACATTTTTTTCTTTGAGATTGCCTAATTGTGATGCTTGATGATAGGAATGTCCTTTATATTTTAACAAATGGAAGCGCTCCTGACTGGCCATCAGTGGTGCATGCTCTTGGCTGACCCATTGACAATGTTTTGAGCCAGTCTTACTGGTGCTTCAGGAGCCTACCCCTGCCTGGTATTCTACCTGGTCAGAAATTTCACCACTCACAGTCGCCCCTCGAGTCCAATGAGGCAAAAAGGGGAGAAGCAATGAGGAACTGAGGAGCATGGCATGTCAGAGAAATAGTCCCAATTCTCCAAGAAACACTAGAAGCATCTCAAGCCATGAGTTATTTCTCAAAAGCAGAAATCAGATGGAACATAATGTAATGAAATAAATTCTTTTCTCATAGTCATCTTTTATCTAAGACAGAGGTCCTGGCACATTTTATGAAGACAAGCTTCTTTCTATATCCCTGAGGCTTTGATGTGAGTATGGAGAGAGCTAGAGGATGGAACTGCTGATAGTGGAATCCCTGAGCAAAGTCACAGGGAAGACAAGAACAAAATGAGTCCTGGCAGCATCCTGGGAATTTCCTGTGTATTCCACAGAGTGTCTGTCTTAACTGTCAGTAGATCAGGTGGAACAATGTGTCTCTTTTCTCTTAGGTTGTGGCTTTGCATACTTGCCTCAGTTGTTATTGCTCCTGTTGGGTACAAGGAGGAATAGCTGGAAGTCAGCTGATTCAGTTGGGCTGGGCATGAAAGCAGCAATAGCCTACATCTTAGCTCAGTTGGGGAGAGGGGGCTGTGCACCTGGAGTGGGGGAATTAGCAATTACCAAGCAGTGTAACACTGCCCCTAGCAAGGACTAATGGAAATGTAGCCCCCCCCCTCTTTACTCCTGCGGCCCACCTGAAGTCTTCGTGGTATAAATAAAATGGAGAGGATTAAGGAAGGGAGAACCCCTGGGTTGAGGATAGTCAATCAGTCATGAGGGCTTGAGTAATTATTTTCGAGCCTGCTGTTTCATGGGAAGGTGCAGGAAAGAACAGGGAATGTCAGACTGAAGGCAGAGTTTTTCAGAATCTGCCTCTTTCCGCTGCCTTTGAGGAGCCTTTGAGGAGTAAGCTCAACACTGTTTGGAGAGGTGTCACCTAGACCAGGGGGACCTAGAGGCTAGAGGCTGGAATCAAAGAGCACCAAACAGATGACTCAGAATCAGAATGGTTTAAAGCCAGTGGTCTTTCAGATGCAACTTGCAACTTACATACTTACTTACAATTTACATACTTACAACTTACATACTTACAACTGGCAACTTAATAACTGGCAACTTACTTACAACTTGCTACTTACAAATGGCAACTTACGACTTGCAACTTATTTTCAGATGCAATTTATAACTTACAACTTGCTCTTTGCAGCTAACTGGTCTGTTTTCAAATGGACCAGGACATTTTCAAATTGGACAATAGGAATTGCGTAAGTATAGAAAAAGCATCATTCTGAGATTTACAGTAGCTAAGATGACTTAAGGCTATATTTTATTCTATGCACTAAGTTCAAGGTTTAGGAGAGGCAAGGCAACTGCGGAAATGCATAGTTAATCCTGCAGCAGTCAGATTCATTGTAACTGGCAGATCTCTAAATAGGTGGAAATGAGGATCTTGCTGAGAAGCAGAACACGAGAGTCAGAGGCCATTTTGAGTTAAGTTTAAGGAGCAGGGTAATATTTTATAGGAGTGGATGAGTCAGATGCCCTAGTCAGAGATTAGTTCCAAGGCTTCCAGGTATGGTCTTGCAGGTTGTTTATAGCACAGGAGCACCAGTCAAGAGACTAAGTAGGGGCTAAAACTCAACTCACGTACTCCTCGCTGAGTATACCTTTGGGCCTTTGTCTTCCCAGAAAAGGCACCATTTAAAAATTCACACAAAGGTACCACATGGGTTAGTGGAGGCCCTGGTTGGTTGTGATTTCAGTTGGTTGTGTCTCCACTGAAAGAGCTTCCGTGTGCACCCTCCCTGGAGTTTGAGGCTTAGGGACTTTCCTTCTAAGCAAGCCTTCTTCTAGGTTCTCTTTCTGTCTCCTGTATCTCATAGCATCACTAGTCCCTCAATGACTTAAGTTGAAAACCTAGCATCATCCTTATTCTTCCCTTTGTCTTACTTCCATATCCAATCCACAAGAAAGTTTAATTGCTGCTTCCTCCAGGACAGATCTCAAATCCGTTCACTCCCAGTCTTAGTCTAAGCTCTATCATCTCTTCCCTGGGCCACTGCAGGATCACTTAATTGGTCTTCCTGCTTTCATTCTTGTCCTTCTCAATTTAGACTCCACAAGTAGCCATCTTTTTCAAATGTGCCTGTTTAAGCCCACTTTATGTCTTCAATAAATGGAAAGATATATCCTGTTCTCATACAGGAAGAGACATCGAAATGTCAGTTTTCCTTAAACCATAAATGTAATTTAGCCCAGTGAAAATGGAATTTTTGGCCAGGCATGGTGGCTCACGCCTGTAATCCTAGCACTTTGGGAGGCCGACATGGGTGGATGACCTGAGGTTAGGAGTTCAAAACCAACCTGGCCAACATGGTGAAATCTCATCTCTACTAAAAATAACAAAAAATCGGCTGGGCATGGTGGTCCTTGCCTGTAATTCCACCTACTCAGGAGATTGAGTCAGAATTGCTTGAATCTAGGGGGCGGAGGTTGCAGTGAGCTGGGATCACTCCATTGTACTCCAGCCTGGACAACAAAATAAAATAGAATTTTTTTTTAAGAAGTGGACAAGCTAATTCAAAAGTCCAAATGAAAAAAAAAAGTAGGAATAAATATTCCACCAGATATTAATCAAGAACAAAAAGAATAATGAGCCCAGGGAAAAATAGTAGCAAATGTTATGAACAGATAGTTCTCAGAAAAGGAAATACAAATAGTTCCTACAATAAGATTTTCAACCTGTCTCATAATAAGATAAATGTAAATTAAGACCATATTGAAAACCCACTGTGACCTAAGAGTTGAGCACAGATGAAAAGTGTAAGGAACACACTGTTTCATTAAGGGTGTACAGAATCAAATGGTTTTATACATCATTAGCAGGATTGTAAATTGTCACACACAGACATGATACAAAGTAATTTGGCAATAACTGATGGATTTAAAAATGTATCAGACCTTTTGATGCATGTACTTTTAAAAGGTTGTACATTTTATAAATGTATCAAACCTAGCAATTCCACTTCTATAAATGTATCTTACATATATAAATGCACGTGTACATGAAGGCATACGTATAAGGCAGCACTGATTCCAGTAGCAAACAATTATTAAATATCTATCCACAGGAGATTAGTTAGATCAATTATACATTCATTCGCTAGAATTATTTGTAACTGTTTTAAAAATGAGATTAATTACTGGTATAGAAATATCTTCCAGATGTATGAGTGAAAATGCAAAATGCAGAAATGCTCATAGAATGCTAACATCTATGGGTTTTTAAAAATATTATATATAAATATACATTTAAAATATCTGGGCTGGATGCAATGGCTCATGCCTATAGTCCCAGCATTTTGGGAGGCCAAGGTGAGAGGATCATTTGAGCCTAGGAGTTTGAGACTAGGCTGGACAATATAGTGAGACCCCATGTCTACAAAAAATATATTAAAAATTAGCCAGGCATGGTGGCATGTCCCTGTAGTCTCAGCTACTCAGGAGGCTGAGGCAGGAGAATTCCTTGACCCCAGTAGATTGAGGCTGCAGGAGCCAAGATTGTGCCTCTGCCCTCCAGCCTGAGTGACAGAATGAAACCTCATCTCAAAATAAATAATAAATGAATTGCTTTTTAGTCAAAGCCATAATGCTTAAATTCTTTGAAATTTTCAGATCTAAGGGACCCACCCAAATAATTCTCACATCTTTTTATTCATGACTAATTTAATTGACTTGGGTGGGGGTATTAAGTTTGCTCATAATACTTTCCTAAACCTTGCTGGGAAGAAGTATCTGGCCATGCACATTTCCTGATTTTTTAAACAGGAGTCAGTGGCCTCTATCCTCAATAGGAATTAAAATATTGAAGTTAAAAAAATTATAAATGAATTTTTCAAACACATATAAAAAACAGTTTAAAACAATAAATCTCATTGAATCCTGGTCACCCAGCTCCAATAATGATCAACTCTTGAAGAATCCTATTTCATCTATCTTCTTCCTTGTCTCTTTATCTCTAGATAATAAAACCTTGAAACAAAACCACCATGAAGAAACTTCTGGAGGTGATGGTATCTGTTGGTTTCACAATTACCCACATATAAAACTCATCAAACTGTACACTTTAAGTATGTGCAGTTGATTGCAAATCAATTATACCACAATACAACCTTGAATTTGTTGAAGGTCATAAATAGCTAAATACAGCAAAATGAATAAACAAAGTAGAAGAAGAGAACACTTGGGTCTCCACCATGGCCTTCAGTGGACTTTGCTTAGAGGGCTAAGATAAGCCCACTCTGTCCAATAGATGTGAGGCTTAAGTTGAGTTCCATTCCAAAAACTGAAACATGATGCTTCAGCTCTGTAGTAGACACTCTGCTAGTCCCACAAATACAAAATAAAGAAGATATGCTTCCTGTCATTGAGGAGGTCAGCCTTCTGAGTAGCTGGGATTACAAGCGTGCACTGCTATGCCCAGATAATTTTTGTATTTTTAGTAGAGACAGGATTTCGCCATGTTGGCCAGGTTGGTCACAAACTCCTGATCTCAAGTGATCTGTATATCTTGGCCTCTCAAAGTGCTGGGATTACAGGCATGAGCCACTGCACCTAGCCAAGTGTTAGGTCTTAATGAGGAAATCTGTGTCAGGCAATTGATAGTTTGTTATTGTTTTTCTTAAACATCCATAAAGTGATTTGTAAACAAAAAAGTCAGATTTGTAAGATGCACTTTAAAAAACACGTTTTTACATCTGTAACTATAGTAAGTTAAATATGAAATTTAAAAATAGGTCCTTCTAAATGTTTTTCTGGGCAAAAGAAAAGGATGACAAAAGTAACCCCCAAGGACATAAAAACTCACATTGATAGTTTTGTGCATAATTTTGTCATTTATGCACATTTAACAAGGATCTAGGTACCACTAGGAAGCTTAAGTTTCATAAATGTGGTGCTATGTGCACATAAATTCCTAAGGGTGCTTGAATTACTTTCCTAAAAGTGTCAAACACATATTCAGAATGAACCTGGACTAAAGATTATCAAATCCAGAGTCATTACCTCAGGCACTGAATGCTTCTCTTATAGTTTGGGTGTAAGTGATCAAAATATGGTTTTTGAGCTCCAAAAAATGTGTGGAGAAATGCAAGTCAAACATTGAAAAAGAAATTTTGGCTTCCCCAATTGCTCCATAGCCTTAGAAAAAATTGTAGTGGCAAAGGAGTAAATTATGTGGATGCAGAAAGCGTGCTTTTTGATCAAAGCTGTTCTCAAACAGAAACTGAAGTTTCTTGAAAGAAAGTCAACAGTGGGATTCCCTGGCTATTTGGACTTATGAAATATACTTTTTAAATGTATAAACAGGCTGGTGTGGTGGCTCACACCCGTAATCTCAGCATTTTGGAATGCCCAGGAGGGCAGATCATTTGAGGTCAGGAGTTTGACACCAGCCTGGCCAACATGGTGAAACCCCATCTCTACTGAAAGAAACAAAAATTAGCTGGGCATGGTGGTGGGCACCGGTAATCCCAGCTACTTAGAAGGCTGAAACAGAAGAATCATTTGAACCTGGGAGGTGGAGGTTGCAGTGAGCTGAGATTATACTCACTGTCATCCAGCCTAGGTGACAGAGTGAGACTCCATCTCAAAAAATTAATTAATTAACATATAAACATTGTCTCTAATAAATACCTTTACTTGACACTAGGTTATTTAGTTCTCTATAGCTAAGTAAACTGACTAAATTATTTATAAATCATAATAAGACAAAAACCTTAATGCAAAACACTTAACATTTATTGAATGTTTAACGATGTCCCAGGAATTATTTTAAGCTCTTTTTAGGCAGATTTTAACTCATTCAATCCTTACATCATATGTAGTAGACTTTAATATTATCTCCATTTAACCTATAAGGAAACTGAAGAACAGCAAGGCTACATGACATAGCCAAGAGCACACACTAGGTAACTAGCAGAGCAGAGATTTGAACCCTTGCAGCCTAACCCACTGCCCAGCCCTAAGTCCATTCACTCAATGGTTTTCTGTACATGGCTAATAGCTGCATTTTTTCATGCAGAGCCCTTATAACTTGACAAGAGGAATTCTCCCAAGTTGTTCCTCTCAAGGGTGGAGTAGGATTTGTTTTCCCCCAGTTTAGGAGATCTTTTGGTGAAGAATTAAAGCCGCTGCTGACACAATGTAAATATTGAAAGAGTTGAGAGCAGCCAAGTCTTCCATCTAGTGGTGCAAGAATGACTTCTGGTGATTGAATGTGAAGCTTCCTTACGTGGCTCAAAGGAGAAACAAACAAGCAAAACAAATATTTCACCAAGTCTATCAGAGTCCCCACCTGTTTGCTAGGTGGAGTGTATAATTTCTTCTTTCTCTGATGGAGTGCATAATTGACCTGGAGCACTTGGACTAGGCAAAGATGATGTAAATGAACACAAACTCCAATATTCGATGATTTCTTATGCCATAACTATTTGCATTTTAACGTGGGAGCCTGTAAGCAGCAAGGAATCCTTAGTAAATACTAATTTCTTCTGTGCAAGTTAAGAATGGGTGACAATTATGTGCCTTCGCGATTGGCCATTACCTGTGTTTGGTCATATTCTGTGCTCTCCATTGTGTGCCGAGGAGAATTCTTCTCTTGTTTGCAATACTTTCTGCCTTTTTTGTTTTTGTTTTTGAGACTCCAGTCACCAGGCTAGAGTGCAGTGGCACAATCTCTGCTCAGTGCAACCTCTGTCTCCCAGGTTCAAATGATTCTCCTGCCTCAGCCTCCTTAGTAGCTGGGACTACAGGCACACACCACCACACCCAGCTAATTTTTGTATTTTTAGTAGAGACAGGGCTTCACCACATTGGCCATGATGGTCTCGATCTCTTGATTGTCCTCCTTGGCCTCCCAAAGTGCTGGGATTCCAGGCATGAGCCACCACCATGCCCAGCCTTTTCTTTTTCCTTTTTTTGAGACAGTCTCATTCTGTCTCCCAGGTTGGAGTGAGTGCAGTGGTGTGCGATCTCGGCTTGTTGCAACCTCTACCTCCCAGGCTAAAGCAATCCTCCCACCTCAACCTTCCTGAGTAACTAGTGCTACAGATGCACACTACCATGCCTGGCTAATTTTTGTATTTTTTGTAGAAACAGGGTTTGCCATGTTGCTCAGGCTGATCTCAAACTCCTGGCCTCAAGGGATCCACCCACCTCAGCCTCCCAAAGTGCTGGGATTACAAGCGTGAGCCACTGCACCTGGCCATAGTACTTTTATTTATGGATAGAATGTGGTACAGACAATGATTATAGACACAGTCAAAGGCTAGGTAACAGCAAATGACAAGTTTGCTTTATGGTGGTTATACATAGTTTTTTCCTGCAGTTTCTTAAACACAGACTAGCAAACTCACTAAAATGGATAAAGCTGTCTTAAACTCATCAGTCTGAATCTAAAGTACTAGAAGTTGAGCATTCCAAATCCAAAAATCCAAAATGGTCCAAAACCTAAATCTTTTTGAGCTCTGACATGATAGTCAGAGGAAATGCTTGTTGGAGCATTTTGGATTTCAGATTTTCAGATAAGCGATGCTCAACCTGTAAGTCTAATACAAATATTCCCAAGCCTCAAAAATCTGAAATCCAAAACACTTCTGGCCCTAAGCATTTTGAATAAAGGATACTCAACCTGATAAATAAGACTGTAGAAAGACTTGGGCCAGATACACCTGGTTTTATCCCATAGATGTGAATAAAGCATTCCAAATGAACTCTGCTATTGCCCTATAAAAAGGAGTTAGAACATCAAGACAAAAATACCTTTGTCAACAGTTTCTGTTGGGCTTTGTATGGAAATAAATATAACCAGGCAGACACTGGGTATGACCATGGGATGGCCACATTTGCTCAGCGTAATCCTTCCCAAGTCAGTGGCAGTAGAACCTCCTATTTGCTATTAAACAGTTTCTATCTTTCTGGGTTTTTTCTCTTTGTTTCCACAACACTCCACACTTGTCTCCAACATGTGCTGGAAATTGTCTTTTTATGTTGTTTCACAAACTACAAGACTTATAAAATGCTTTCTTTATACCGCTCCCACTTTGTGGCACAACAGCTAGCATATCCCAGGTCCATTTGCTCCATATCCAATAAATTTTACTTGAGTGCCTCCTATATACCAAACACTGGGGGCAAAGCAGTTACTAACATAAAGTCCCTCCTGTTATGGAGCATACATCCTAGTGTGCTGTGCTCAACTGAACCGGAATCCCAAAGACAATCTGGTACCAGACATCCTGTTTCTGACCAAACCATCCAGATAATATTAACTCCCTCAGCTGATGTATTTGCATTTAAGATTTACAGGGGCAGTGGCTCACACCTGTAATCCCAGCACTTTGGGAGGCTGAGGCAGGCAGATTACCAGAGGTCAGGAGTTTCAGACTATCCTCGCCAGCATGGTGAAACCCCATCTCTACTAAAAATACAAAATTAGCCGGGCATAGGGGTGCATGCCTGTAGTCCCAACTACTTGGGAGGCTGAGGCAGGAGAATCACTTGAATCTGGAAGGTGGAGGCTGCAGTGAGCCAAGATCGCACCATTGCACTCCAGCCTGGGTAACAAGAGCAAAACTCCATCTAAAAAAATAAAAAATTTTTGGAGGATGGAGGCATCTATGGATTATCTTTCTGGTTCTTCAGTGAAATCTCCTGCACCAGAAGGAAAGTAGGGAAATACTTTTGAGGACAGGTGGCCTTCTTGCCCCCTCATCATTCCAGATTTAATGAGAAAGGATTTGGAAATAAATTCCCCTTTTGGCGCCTGTGAAATGCGAGACTGTCAGAAGGGTTGTTAATTAGTCTCTTCTCCCTCTCTTAGTCTGTTAGGACTTCTGTAACAGAATACTATAGACTAGGTAGGTTGTAAACAATAAGCATTTATTTCTCACAATTCTGGAGGCTGGGAAATCCAACATCAAGGCACTGGCAGATTTGGCATCTGGTGAGGGCCACTTTCTGGCTTAGAGATGACACCTTCCTGCTGTGCCGTCGCAGGATGAGACTCTTTTATAAAGGCACTAATCCCATTCACAGGGGCTTTGCCCTCATGACCTAATCCCCCCAAGGGCCTCCCCAGCTGATGCCTGTAGGCTGGGGTTAGAATTGTAGCATATAAATTTGGGGGGAAACATAAACATTGCCTGTAGCACCTCTTCTCCCTTGCTTCCCTGTCTCTGCCTGATACTCAGATTGCCTGGGGTTTTTGTTTGTAAACCAGTTTTTTGCTGTTGCTGTTTTGGTTTGGTTTGGTTTGTTTGGTTTGGTTTTGAGATGGAGCTTCCCTCTTATTGCCCAGGCTAGAATGCAATGGTGAGATCTCAGCTCACTGCAACCTCCAGCTCCCAGGTTTAAGTGACTTTCCTGCCTCAGGCTCCCGAGTAGCTGAGATTACAGGCATGCACCACCATGCCCAGCTAATTTTATACTTTTGGTAGAGATGAGGTTTCACCATATTGGTCAGGCTGGTCTCAAACTCCTGACCTCAGGCAATCCACCTGCCTTGGCCTCCCAAAGTGCTGGGATTCCAGCCATGAGCCACTATGCCCAACCTGTTTTTGTTGTTTTTCTGAGACAGAGTCTCCTTCTGTCACCCAGGGTGGGGTGCAGTGGTGGGATCATAGCTCCCTGCAACCACTGCCTCCTGGGTTCAAATAATTCTTCTATCTCAGCCTCCTGAGTAGCTGAGATTACAGGCACCCGCCACCACTAATTTTTGTATTTTCACAAAATACAAGAGTATTGGCTAATTTTTGTATTTTTAGCAGAGACTGAGTTTGCCATGTTGACCAGGGTGATCTGGGACTCCTGACATTGAGTGATCCACCAGCCTTGGATTCCCAAAGTGTTGGGATTGCAGGCATGAGCCACCGTGCCAGGCCTCAGAGTGCCTGGTTTTTTAAGGATATCATCCAATCTTTCTCTTTGTGCCCAAGAATCCAGACTCTGAACCAGCTGTGCCTCTCATCAAAAAACAAGAACATCTTTGTTGTCCCCTTGCCCTATCACCATCCTTTCTCTGAACCCTCACTGCCTTCCTGTACTCTGCTGCTTCCAGTCTCCAAGTCCCTGGCACCCCACATGCACCCAGCTGCCTTGGGGAAGGCATGCTTGTGCCATATCCTCTCAAGCATGGTGGGCAGAGTCCATAGCTCCTGGCTTGTGATCTTACACATATTGTAGACTCCTTGGAATCAAGGGTGAAAGCCAACGTTCCTGTCTTTAAAGAGCTCAGAGTCTACTTGTTTTTGCTTTTAGAGTTAGGGTCTTGCTCTGTCACCCAGGGTGGAGTGCGGTGGCACAATCATAGCTCACTGCATCCTCCAACACCGGTCTCAAGCAATCCTTCTACCTCAGCCTCCTGCATAAATAGGACTGCAGGCACCCACCACTGTGCCCAGGTGATTTTTTTTTTTTTTTGACAGAGTCTTGCTCTGTCACCCACCCTGAAGTGCAGTGGCATGATCTCAGCTCACTTCAACCTCTGCCTCCTAAGTTCAAGCAATTGTCCTGCCTCAGTCTCCCCAGTAGCCAGGATTGGGTAGCCAGGCACATGCTACCATACCCAGCTAATTTTTGTATTTTTAGTAGAGATGGGGTTTCACCATGCTGGCCAGGCTGGTCTCAAACTCCTGACCTCAAGTGATCTACCCTCCTCGGCATCCCAAAATGCTGGGATTATAGGCATGAGCCACCACACCCAGCCATGAGTGATTAAAAAATTTTTTTCGTAGAGATAGGATCTTGCTATGTTGTCTAGGCTGGTCTCAAACTCCTAGCCTCAAGCGATCCTCCTGTCTGGGCTTCCCAAAGTGCATGAGCCACCATGCCTGGCCTGGATCTGTCTGTCTTTGTCCAGTGATCAATGATTTTGGGAGATGCTGTACCTTCATTTCATTTCTAAGTGATCATCCATTACAATGACCTTTCACACTTGAGTCTTAAGTTCTTCTGATTTCCCAACTTCTTCCACCAAATAATTATCTTTCAACAAATACTAAGGTGAACATGAAGAGCTCTCATCCAAACAAATTCTCCAGGAAAAAAGAAAAAGGATTTAGTAAAAACCATTCACAACTCTTAATTTATCCTTTTACAAAATTGAATTTTTGGATCTAGAGTGTCTTAATACACCTATAGCTATATCCATTTCTATCTGTTCCAATATCGAGAAAACGTCAAATTATTAGACAGAATTATCAATCACCAACAATTTTCATAATATAAAATAGCTTAACCATCACCAGTTTGTCTCAATTTGCTTCACAGGAGAAACAGATACATAGAGAAATAGATACGTATGTGTGTGTGTGTGTGTGTGTGTGTGTGTGTGTGTGTGTGTGTGTGTGTGTGTGGAGAGGGAGTCTCGCTCTGTAGCTCAGGCTGGAGTGCAGTGGTGCCATCGAGGCTCATGCAATCTCTGCCTCCCAGGTCACAGTTCAAGCAATTCTCCTGCCTCAGCCTCCTGAGTAGCTGGGATTACAGGCACACACCACCATGACCAGCTAATTTTTGTATTTTTAGTAGAAACAGGGTTTTACCATGTTGGCCAGGCTGGTCTTGAACTCCTGACCTCATGATCCACCCACCTCGGCCTCCCAAAGCGCTGGGATTATAGGAATGAGCCACTGCGCCCAGCCTGACATATGTGTATGTTTAAGGAAAGATGTGAAGGATAGGGAGAAACCATCTCCTCCTTCTGTAGTTGTATTTCCTGTAGGAATATACAAAATGGATTTCTATTTACTGGAAAAGATTCTGGGTGGATTTCAGATGTGGCCATCTGAGATGCTGGAGTCTTTATTCATCTGTGCAGAACCAGGCAGGGGGCTCCGAATTAATGAATCCCAGAACCAGAAACATCTTCACATTACAACTAAGTGTGCTGGGGCTAGAAAGTCTCAAACAAAACAAAGTGGAGAGCTAAAGTCATTATAATTTTGCCTGAAACATCCAGCAAATTACAGCCAAAAATGTTTTCCGTAGAATTTCAGGAACACCGCCTCCCAGTTCTCCTTCACTTTCGTGGGTGCATAAGACAGAGAGAACCAAACAAACAACTCGAGATGGGGCAAAACCTGGCACGCTCCTCTCCCCATTTCTCCTTTAGTGATCTTAATGACAAAGATGCTTTGCTCATCAGCTTGAAAGAAATGACATTGACATATTTCCAGTGAAACTACATGGAGGGGGTGTGTTTCCTCAAAAACATCCTGTTCCTGTGTTCCCTTTTTGTGAGTGGCAGGGTGGAGGGTGTGCTCTTTTTTCATTTGAACTAGTTTTAAGATTTTAAAAGAAGACTCAGGCACATGTTAAAAATAAAATAAAATACAAACACAATATTAGAGAAATGTTTCTCTCTCTAGTGTTCCCACCTCTCCGATCCCACAGAGATAACTTATTTTGTTTTTTTTTTGAGATGGAGTTTTGCTCTTGTCCCTCAGGCTGGAGTGCAATGGCATGATCTCAGCTCACTGCAACCTTCTCCTCCCGGGTTCAAGTGGTTCTCTTGCCTCAGCCTCCCAGGTAGCAGGGATTACAGGTGCCCGTCACCAAGCCCAGCTAACTTTTTTATTTTTAGTAAAGACAGGGTTTCACCATGTTGGCCAGGCTGGTCTTGAACTCCTGACCTTAGGTTATCCACCTGCCTACGTCTTCCAAAGTACTGGGATTATAGGTGTGAACCACCACGCCCGGTCCCCATAGAGATACCTTCTGTATAATACTTGCCCTTGAAAGAAAAATATTCATATTGCACAACATGGTATCTTGATCCACGTTTTTAAAAAGTGAAAGACAAAACGCTTCAGATAGCCTCTTACTGCTCATCACTGATCTAGTTTTTAAATGATGGACAAATGGGCTCCTCCAGACATTCGGCATTAACTGGTTAACTGGTACCCGTAGCTTAGGGTATCTTTGTCTAACCACATCAAAGAATGTCTTTAAATGTTAACTCAGCCTTAAAGTGATTAATACATGTCTGTGGATCAAATAGAATGTATTTGGATCACTGAAGTGCCATTTCGTGGAAAAAGAATAACTAAGCATGCAACCATCACTTTTGGCCTCCTCTGCCACATAAAATATATGTTAAGGTAGATTTCCACCAAAAAAAAAAAAAAAAAAAAAAGGAGCCTCAAGGAATAATCAGAAATTTAAACTGGCCTAGAGAGAGAGAGAGGATGACTGGTTATTGGAAAGGGTCTGAGTGGATTCATTCAGATATTTTTATTACTGCTGATTATCCAAGTGAGGACCAAAACCTTCTTTTACTTTTTTAAAATATCTTTATTTTTGAGACAGGGTCTCATTCTGTCACCCAGGCTGGGATGCAGTGGTTTGATCACAGCTCACTATAGCCTTAACCACTGAGGGCTCAAATGATCCTCGCATCTCAGCCTCCCAAGTACCTGCGACCACAGGTGTGCACCACCACAGCCACTTGACTTTTTCTTTCTTTCTTTCTTTCTTTCTTTCTTTCTTTCTTTCTTTCTTTCTTTCTTTTTTTTTTTGGAGAGATGAGGTCTCACTATGTTGCCCAGGCTGGTCTCGAACTCCTAGGCTCAGGTGATCTTCCTGCCTCTGCCGCCCAAAGGGCTAGGATGACAGGAGTGAGCCACTGCACCTGGCCCTCTTTTATTTTTTATGAAAAAGATTGGAGCAATAACAGTAGAAAGTGTCCAGATATTAGAAACTCTGTCAATGTCAAGTTGTTATGAAAGTTGCTATTCTTTTGTCCATTGTTTGAGCAATTCTGTAAGCAGAAGCCTGTGGTCTCTGCCTCCTGCTCACCATCACTTTGCTCACAGGCTGAGGCCCCTAGAGGGGCTGGCTGAGCAGCTGGAGTCTTGTGTGCCTCTTTAGCCTCACAAAAAACCTAGACAGATAGCAAAATACTTATATTCTTCAAGCTTCCTTGGAAGGATTTCTACTAGCAGATCAGTGGCATCTGATAGGAAGATCTGGAATTCATAAACAAACAAATTCCATGTGTGTTAAGTGAATTCATACTCAAGAATGCAATTGAGGGCCAGATGTGGTGGCTCACGCCTATAATCCCAAGATTTTGGGAGGCCGAGGTGGGCGGGTCACTTGAGGCCAGGAGTTTGAGACCAGCCTGGCCAATATAATGAAACCCTGTCTCTACTAAAAATACAAAAATTAGCCAGGTGTGGTGGCACGCACCTGTAATCCCAGCTACTCAGGAGACTGAGGCAGGAGAATTGCTTGAACTCAGAAGGTGTGAAGTTGCAGTGAGCTGAGATTGCTCCATTTCATTCCAGCCTGGGGAACGGAGACTCTGTCGAAAGAAAGAAAGAAGGAAAGAAAGAAGGAAGGGAGGGAGGGAGAGAGAGAGGAACAGAGGGAGGAAGGGAGGGAGGAAGAGAGAGAGAAAAGAAGGAAAGAGAAAGAAAGAAAGAAAGAAAGAGGAACATAATTGACATTTCTGTAGCTCCTTGCTAGCACTTCATGGACCCTCAGAAAATAAAGGAGAGAATAGTAGTTTAGAGTGAAACAGATCTAGATGTAGTTCCCAGCGCCAATCCATTTGACTGGGTGACTTTGA
The DNA here is from genome assembly GCA_004027715.1 of Plecturocebus donacophilus. Classification (NCBI taxonomy): domain Eukaryota; kingdom Metazoa; phylum Chordata; class Mammalia; order Primates; family Pitheciidae; genus Plecturocebus; species Plecturocebus donacophilus. The sequence continues at coordinate 53,788 of PVKP010009163.1, read as the reverse complement.
TAATTTAACCTCCCTGGACCTCCGTTTCCTCTTCAGTGCAATGGAGATAATAATGTACATCCCCACAAAAGTTGCTGGGAGAATTAAGTGAGATAGAGTCCATGAGGCTCTAAGCCCAGTACCTGGCACATAGTAGATGCTCAATAAATCTAGGTTCTCTACCTAAGACATGTATATTGGGGATGGAAGAGAGAAAGGATCACAAGGGAAGAAAAAAGGAAGACAAGGAAGGAGAAAGCCGGGGCCAGCAGGAGTAAGAATCAGTCAAATATATTTTCTCACGTGACTCTCCTTGAGTTTGCCCTCACTCCTCTTTCTTGAGCATGTACTTTTCTTTTTGCAATAAATCTCTGTAATTTCACTATTTTCTGACCCATCCTTGAATGCTTTCTTGTGATGGTGCCAAGAGCCTGAACACCAGTTGGGGTCAAGTTCCCATCGGTGTTTGGGGATGACCACTGGTGTCATCTTTATGGCCATCCAGCCTGGAGTGTTGTCACCGCATTCTAGAACCACTGGCAGTTTGTGAGTCCCGCTCGAATTTTGGAGTCTTCTCACTGTGTGGAGTTACTACTACTTTCTTCCTTGTTTTTTGCCGTTAACTACAGCCTGACTCCCCTCAGCTGTAGCCCCTCTGATCCCTCTGGCTGGAAAACCCAATTCATCCTGATGGGATGATAGGGACGTGTGAAGGTTTCAACCTACACTGAGTAGCCCTGAGGCGCCACAGTCCTCCGTGACAGGAGGCTCATGATAGTGGCAAATAAAATCTCATACTGTGCAGTGGCTGGATGGCTTCCAAGGAGCGCTATGACCTTTTCCTGGGAAGGGTCTTCTGTTTTCCCAAGGGACCAGCTGTGCCAAGACACTGATCCTGGTTGGGAACTGTTTCCTTGTTCCTGTCTTTAAACTCTGCTGTTTGGCTGGGCGCAGTGGCTCACGCCTGTAATCCCAGCACTTTGGGAGGCCGAGATGGGCAGATCACTTGAGGTCAGGAGTTCGAGACCAGCCTGGCCAACATGGTGAAACCCTGTCTCTACTAAAAATACAACAATTAGCTGGGTATGGTGGCACACACCTGTAGTCTCAGCTATTCAGGAGGCTGAGGCACGAGAATCACTTGACCCCAGGAGGCAGAGGTTGCAGTGAGCCGAGATCACTTTGCTGCACTCCAGCCTGGGCAACAGAGTGAGACTCTGTCTCAAAAAAACAAAAACAAAATTCTGCTTTTGCAATTTTCTCTTCCCATGCTTCTTTTTACTTCACACAGAAGTTTAGTGAACGAACTCTTTGGGCACAGCAAGATAGGCCTCCTAGATACTGCCCTTTGGAATGCCAAATCCAGGCCTATAACTCTTAAGGGGTCTCTTCAAGGTCCCTTTTTATTAGCCCTGCTGAAACATCTCTACTTCCAGGTTTTATTTGGTGGTAAGTGTTCCGATGGGTATCAGCAGGCTGGTGACTTTCAAATGAGCCCTTCAACTTGTCCTACTTGTCTTTGAAAGCCTTCCCATTTTCAAAGGGCCAGGGGCCACGGATGCCTGGACAACACTAGGGCTCCAGGAATGCCTGGTTGCCGAGCCAGTCAGCCAAGGAGAGAGGAATGCCTGTCTTCTGGCATGGCCGTGGAGGTGGCCGAGCATAAGGGCTGAGCTCTTGCACCTGGCATTTCCTCAGCTGAGGACCCTGAACAATACACTGTGGAGGCCACATCTGTGCCTAATGATGACCCTAATTGGAATGATCAACAGAGCCAACGTGATGTCAGAAAAAGAAATCATATGGTGGCTTGTTAAGTGGAGGGAATTAAAATAAATGTACCAGGCTTGGATTGGTGGCTCATGCCTATAATCCTAGCACTTTGGAAGGCCAAGGTAGGTGGATTGCTTCATCTCAGGAATTTAAGACCAGCCTGGGCAACATGGTGAAACCCCACATCTGCAAAAACATACCAAAATTAGCCAGGTGTGCTGGCATGTGCCTGTAGTCCCAGCTACTTAGGAGGCTGAGGTGGGAGGATGGCTTGAGCCTAGGAGGCAGAGGTTGCTGTTAGTCGAGTACAGCTACTGTACTCCAGTCTGGGCAACACAGCCAGACCCCATCTCAAAAAAAGAAAAAAAAGAAAAGGAAAGAAAAAATGTACCACTAAGCCTGTGAACTATAATAAAATAAAGATAATAACTCAAGGAAAGGATAACAACCCAGATTTGTATCGGTAGGCCTTGTGGAGGCCCTAAGAAAATATACTAACATTGACCCCAATGCTGATGCTGGACAAATTTTACTAGGGACACACTTTATTAACTAGGCAGTACCTGACATCAAGATAAAATTACAGAAATTGGCTTTGCGACCCCAAATGCCTGTTCATCAAATGCTTTATGTGGCTTTTGGGGTATTTAATAATAGGGATGCGCTGAAGAGGCTGAAAGGACCCAGAGTGGCAAACAGCAGGACAGACAGCATGCCCCAGTGATAGCAGTCACCCAGGGGGATGCTTCGCCCATGGACCAAACAGACCTAACAGCAAACCTGCAGCCAATGGTTGCTATTTCAAGCGTGGGAAGCCAGGACACTGGAGCCAAGACTGTGCCACCCAGGGGGCCCCACCTAGACCCTGTCCTCACTGCAAGCAGGAGGGACATTGGAAAAGGGATTGCCTTCCGCTCCAAAGGGCAAGGAGGACACCTGATGCCATCACGGCTGTAACTGAGGACTAAAGGAGCCCAAGGGTCCTGGTGGCTCCCACAAAAGGCATGGCCATCACAACTGAGGAGCCTCAGTGACTCTTCACGTGGATGATAAGAATATTAATTTTTTTTTTTTTTTTTGAGATGAAGTCTCACTCTGTTGCCCAGGCTGGAGTGCAGTAGTGTGATCTCGGCTCACTGCAATCTCCACCTCTCAGGTTCAAGCGATTCTCCTGCCTCAGCCTCCCAAGTAGCTGGGATTACAGGTGCGTGCCACCACATCTGGCTAATTTTTGTATTTTTAGTAGAGATGGGGTTTTGCCATGTTGGTGAGGCTGGTCTCAGCCCACCTTGGCCTACCAAAGTGCTGGGATTACAGGCATGAGCCTCTGCACCCAGCCAAGAATATTAATTCCTTTTTCTTTTCTTTTTGAGACAAGTTCTCACTCTGTCACCGAGGCTGGAGACCAGTGGCGTGATCAGAGCTCACTGCAGCCTTGACCTTCTGGGCTCAAGTGATCCTCCTACCTCAGCCTCCTGAGTAATGGGGACTACCGGCAGCCCTGATCATGCCTAGCTAGTATTTTTGTATTTTTTATAGAGACAGAGTTTCACCATGCTCCCCAGGCTGGTCTTGAACTCCCGAACTTAAGCAATTCACTGGCCTCAGCTTCCTGAAGTGCTGGGATTACAGGTGTGAGCCACTGTGCCCGGCAAATATTAATTTCTTAATTGACTCAGTGGCCAGTTACTCTGTCCTAAACAGCCACTCTGGTCCTGTATCCTCCAAAAGCTGCACTGTCACAGGTGTCGATGGTACCCCGAAATCACATTTTACCTCTAAGCTGCAGGCTAAGAAACTATATGGTAACACATGAGTTTCTGGTTATGCTGTAATGTCCTACACTTTTACTGGGACAGGACTTCCTAGCGAGTCTTGGAGCCACTTTATATTTATTAGGCCCTCCTTCTTGGAAATGCTTGTTTTTTCTAAACCAGCCTCAGAAAAACAGGAGATCCCCCATAAAAACAAGGTCTCAAGTAGACCCGTAAGTATGGGACCAAGAAACGCCTTGCAAAGCAATACATGGTCAACCAATGATCATCTCTTTAAAAGACCAACACAATTTCCCACACAAGCGCCAATATGCCCTCGAACTGGAAGCCAGACGAGGACTCCAACCTGTAATTGAGAAGTTTGTATAACACGGCCTCCTGGCTCCATGTCAGTCTCCTTGTAATACTCCTTCCCTCTCTGTTCAAAAAGCAAATGGAGAATGTCATCTAATTCAAGACTTAGGAGCTATTAATGAGGTTGTAATTCCCTTGCATCCTATAGTGCCAAATCCTTATTTATTTATTTGAGACGGAATCTTGTCTGGAGTGCAATGGCATGATCTCAGCTCGCTGCAACCTCCACCTCCCAGGTTCAAGCGATTCTTCTGCCTCCCGAGTAGCTGGGATTACAGGCATGTGCCACCACGTCCAGCGAATTTTGTATTTTTGGTAGAGACAGAGTTTCTCCATGTTCATCAGGCTGGTCTAAGTTTGTGTCTTTTAGGTTGCAACAGTTCGTGTCAAAATGATGGATTCCAACCAATCCCTGCCTCAGATTCAGACTCTCCTGATGATTCAGACCCTTGAGACCCTTAGACCAGGCAGCCAGAGATCTACATGCCCTTGCTAGGCAGAACTATTGCCCCTAATCATCAGGAAGCAGATACAGAAGACTGACCTCCTCCTTTATCATCTCTCAAGAATAAGAGTTGGAAATCTCTGAGATGGGGGCGGGGGGAATGAGACAGGAATAATACAAGATGGTAACAAGAGAATAAAAAATTCCAGGCAGCAATTTCACAATACTAAAAGCTTTGAGCTGATAAGACCCTGGAAAACAGAGTGTGGACCAAACTGGCTAAGAACAACTATACCCAACAGGGTGCTAGATCTGACCTAGATGTCACCTAGGACCTCATTGTCCTCTCATTGACATACTTGATCACACACCCACCAGCACCATAACAGTTCTGGGAACACCCAAATTTGGTGTAAAATAATTTGGCAATTACTGCTCCTACTCATCGTGGAATGCTTATGCCTGAGTTTATTGATAGTTGCGTAGTTGGTGTGAGTGAGTTGGGTAAAAGCCCCAGTAGATTAGCTGAGCCAATAAATAGGATGAGTGAAATTAACATAAGAGATCAGATTCATTCTTTGACATTATACATTATTATCTATTTTAATGTAAGCTGAATTAGTCACTATTGTATAGAAACCAGCCAGTTACTGGTCAGGCAACTACAGATGGGATAGAATATTTGGGAATAAGATAATTAAAATAACTATGGGCAGTCCTATTAGTGTAGGGGTAATGAAAGAGGCAAATAGATTTTTCATTCATTTTAATTCTCATGGGGTTTTGTTCTTCTATGATTAGAAAGCTTTTTAGCATTGGGTTTGCACCACAGTTCTGAGAAATTTCCATCGTTTTCCAGGACTTTTTTTTTTTTGAGACAAGGTCTCACTCTGTCACCCAGGCTGGAGTGTAGTAGTGCTATCACTACTTACCGCATTTCAACCTCTAGGGCTCAAGCCATCTTCTCACCTTAGCCTCCCAAGTAGCTGGACTATAGCCACAGGTCACCATGCCCGGCTAATCTTTTTTGTCTTTTTAGACGTGAGGTCTCGCTATGTTGCCCAGGATGGTCTTGAACTCCTGGCCTCAAGCAATCCTACCATCTCAGCTTCCCAAAGTGCTGGGATTACAGGCCGGAGACACCATAGCTGGCCACGATAAAACTCCTCTGTGTCATGGAGAAAATCCTCAGGGCTCCATGCTCAGCTGCTATATCTTCCAGGACTTCACTTCACCCTCCTGCGGTTCAGCTTTCGGCCATTGCGTTCCTTGTTACCACCTTCCCTGGGAAGGAGAGAGAGAAGCTCGAGTTCCAGTCGGTCAATTTTGCTGTTAGTAGCTCTTGCCAAGATTGAGTTGGGAGAAGAAAAGAAGCACTCAAAATAAAGGTAAGGAATTATGTGTACATTTTTATCATACAGCTCTCCATTTCTGTCTCTCATTTCTCTTTACTGAAACATCTCTGTAGAGAAGTCTGGGTCCACATCTCCACTTCCTCACCCTCACTCATTGCTTAACTCCACTCCCAATCCAGTGTTCTACTGAGCTTGTCTTTTCCAAGGTCATTAGTAATCTCTTGGTTGCCAAATCATAGGGCCTTTTCTCATCTACGTGGTATTGGAAAAGCTAACCTTAAAACTTACTGTTCATATAGCCAGCTATGCCCCATCTTCTGAGAATGCTTGTAGTCTACTCAACTCCATTTGCCCTTCTGCTTTGCAATGCTTTTCTAGGGATATGTGCCCATCTCAAATATGACACTCCTAAACTCCTTTGCAGCTAGAAATGACCAGTGAGATACGAGCAGGATTATGCATGGAGAAGAGCAGCCCAGAAAGCCATCAACCACTTCTTCTGACAGCTTCGACAGGACCCGGACTGTTGCCTCCTTTTTCCATCCAGCTCAGGGCTTTGGAGGCCTGAGATGATTCCACCTCAGTGAAATTTCCTTTTCCTGAACACAGCTGTGTTCTAAGCAGCCCCCTGTAGAATAAGTGTTCTGGGAGGCTGCAACTATACCTTCGGGGGTCCCTGAGAAAGGGAATGGGAAATTCATTTGGGAGAAGAGGGTTTCTGTGTGAAGCATTGAGAAGGACCCTTGGTTGTCCTTTCTGGTGCAAAGAGTGACATATCCAGAGACAATAGAGCTGCAGGGGATAGGGACAGGAGACCCACCTAGGATCTGCACCAGCGTGAGCCAGACTGGAAGGGGAACTTCTTAGCTTGAGCAGTATGGAAATGCCCAGGTTCCTGTTTGTGCTCAGAGAGCTGCAGAAGGGATAGGAGTGAGAAGTGCTCTGCAGAGGCCTCTGGAAGTCAAGCTGACACCTCAGCCAAGGGTGAGAAGCAGGCCCCATCAGGAGGACGGGTGGGACAGGGGTGGGTGGGTCCTCATGGGAATGACTGTGCAACGAATAGAGGAAGCAAGTAGGAAAAGATCAGCAAGGTGTATAAAGGCCACTGGGGACGACTCCTAGTTAAAGTGCAGGACCTTGGGCACGGTGAGTCACTGTGGCATTACACAATCTTTGCTGTTTTGTTTTCTCAGTGACACATCTTCCTGATACATGGTGGTCATTCTACTGGCTAGTCTGGAAGTGGTGCCAGCTCACTGACTCATCTCCTGGAAAGACTGTCTTAGGCGTGTAATACCTTGAAAAGATAATCTGCAGTGTAGTGGGGAGGTCCATAGGGCTCAGATGAATTCCCGAGACTTTGGGTAAATCCTATTTTCTTCTGAGCCTGTCTTCTCAGCTATGATAGTGGGATTCCACTTATGTGAACAAGGCCTATTGGTTTTGTGGTAAGGACTAACTGCGGTTATGTATTTATTTTTTATTTTTATTTTCATTTTATTTTTGGAGGTGGAGTCTTGCTTTGTCACCCAGACTGGAGTATAGTGGTGCGATCTTGGCTCACTGCAACCTCCACTTCCCAGGTTCAAGCAGTTCTCCTATCTGAGCCTCCTGAGTAGCCGAGACTACAGGCACACGCTGCCACAACTGGCTAATTTTTTAATTATTATTATTTTAGTAGAGACAGGGTTTCACCGTGTTGCCCAGGCTGGTCTTGAATTCCTGAGCTCAGGCAATCCGCCTGCCTTGGCTTCCCAAAGTGCTAGGATTACAAGCATGAGCCACCACACCTGGCCTATTTTTATTTATTTTTGAGACAGGGTCTCACTCTGTCACCCAGGCTGGGGTGCAGTAGTGCGATCTTGGCTCACTACAACCTCTAGCTCCCAGGCTCAAGCAAGCCTCCCACCCCAGCCTCCCCCATAGCTGGGATTACAGGCATGCACCACCACATTAGGCTAATTTTTATATTTTTGGTAGAGATGGGGGTCTCACTATGCTGGAGTTCAAGAACTCCTAGGCTTAAGCAATCCTGCCTTGGCCTCCCAAAGTGTTGAGATTACAAGCGTGAGTCACCATGCTGGGTGAGGCCAGGAATTTGAGAGTAGCCTGGGCAATGGAGTAAGACCCTGCCCCTACAAAAAACTTTAAAAATGATGAGCTGGGCGTGGTTACCTATGCCTGTAATACTAACTACTTGGGAGGCTGAGATGGAAGGATTGTAAGAGCCCCGGAAGTCGATGCTGCAGTCAGGTGATGGAGCAACACTGTCTCTAAAATATTTTTAAAATAATAATGATTCAGAAAACATTCAGGCTCTTTCTGAGACTTATACATGGTTTTAATGAGTTTCCTTTCTTCTCCTTGTTTGTGAATGGCTGTCTCCAACACAAGGTTCAGACATTTGGATACTTTTTTTTCCCTGCAGATACCATTTCTTTTTCTTTTTTAGAAACAGGCTTTTGCTGTGTCACCTCGGCTGGAGTGTATAGCTATCACAGCTCACTGAAGCCTCCAACTTCCGGGCACAGAGGATCCTGCCACCTCAGCCTCTTGAGTAGCTGGGACTACCGTTGTGTACCACCAGGCCCAGCCACATTTTTTTAGAGCTCAGTTCTTGGTACCTCGTCCAGGCTGATCTTGAACTCCTGGTCTCAAGCAGTCCTCCTGCCTTGGCCTCCCAAAGTGCTGGGATTGTAGGCATGAGCCACTGTGCCCAGCTTTTTGCTGTTGTTGTTGTTGTTTTGTTTCATTTTTGTTTTGCTTTGAGAGACAGGTTCTCTCTTCCAGGCTAGAGGGCAGTGGCATAATCATAGCTCACCGTAGCCTTGAATTCCTGGGCTCAAGCAATCCTCCTATCTTAACCTCTAGAAAACATTTTCTAGAAGTTTAGGTGTGTGCCACCACACCTGGCAAATTTTTAAATTTTTTATAGAAATGGAGTCTCACTATATTGGCCAGGCTGGTCTCAAACTCCTGGCCTCAAGCAATCCCCCTGCCTTGGCCTCCTAAAGTGCTGGGATTACAGCCTTGATCCACCATACCTGACCAGCACAGGTAATTATTAATGATTGTTTCACATGCCAGATGTCAGCCTGTTTTGCAAAAAAGTAGCAATATCTATTATGTTCTTTTTAAGATACTAGTAACAAAGCTAACACTGTCAAACTTTCACAAATGTCATTTCATTTTTCACCAAAGCCCTATTTTGTGTGTCAGAACATTGAGGTTCACTGCCATCATGCCTGATTTTTTAATTGTTATTATATCCTACTGGAAAGGTGTTTTGTTTTTTTTCCCTGTTCTCATACATCTCAAGGACCTTTAATGGGATGAGTGATTAACTGCGAAGTTTGTAAGTTGGGTGGTTTCATCACTGACATCCCCCAGAAACAGCCACAAGAAGTAAATGAGGGTGGTTTTTTAGTGTTTGCCACTGACACAGTCTTAATTTTAGCCAAAAACAAAACAAAAAAAGCTAAAGCAACTCATTACCTAAGAAATGCTGCCCTGTCTTGGACTCTCCTCTTTAACAGGGCTGACTCCTGCCCTGTAAAACTATGTTGTAGGCAATGTGTCAAGGATGAAACAATTTGGAAGCATGTTCAATCGATAAGATTGCTGAAAAGCAAATGAAAATGACATTCTATCCAGGGAAAAGGAGAACCAACCACCTGCCAGAAATGGAAAGTTCACAGGACAGAAAAACAGCATCTGGCTTCCTTTGCAGTAGGACGTGGAGCCAAAAAGATACTTTCACTTAAAGGCAATTAAGAAATTCCCAGTTTGCTGTGAGGAGCGCTGTCCGGAGGGTGGGGAGAGGGGAAAGAGGACAGACACTGGAACAGAGGAATCTGGCTACTGATCTGGGCTCCTCCACTTACTGGGGTTGTCAACCTCTCTGGGCTATTGAGAGAATTCAACAGAATAATGCATACAGGGCACCTGTTAGCATCGTATGCCCCTAAATGCTAGTCCTCTTCCTCCACCCATTAGGATCACCTTGTGACTTTTGTCTTGTTTTGGTTGCTGTTATTTGGTTTCCTTAATTTACATCAGACACTTTGCGCAGTGGGCCCTGTCTCCCTTTATGGAAGGTGAAGAGGCCGCATGTTTCTTTCTTCTGACACCTGAAGAGCAGGAATATGAACAGGCCTGAACTATCATGGACTTTCGTATCTTTTTTTTTTTTTTTGAGACAGAGTATTACCCAGGCTGGAGTGCAGTGGTGCAATCTTGGCTCACTGCAACCTCCACCTCCCGGCTGCAAACAATTCTCCTCAGCCTCTTGAGTAGCTGGGATTACAGGTGCCTACTACCATGCCTGGCTATTTTTTTTTTTTTTAATTTTTTTTTATTAGAGATGAGGTTTCACCATGTTGGACAGGCTGGTCTCAAACTCCTGACCGCAAGTGATCTTCCTGCTTTGGCCTCCCAAAAGGCTGGGTTTACAGGCATGAGCCACCATACCCATCCGGACTTTCATATCTTAATATAGATTGCCTGAAAGCAGAGCGAGGGGCAAGGGCATGGGTGTCTGGAGTTTATTTTGGGAGCAAGGCTGTAGGAGTGAGGAAAGTGAGATGTAAAAGGAGGCAGTAGCAATGAAGGCTGTGTTGCTGAGCTGTCACTGTGAGTACCGGAGCTCCACCCTGTTGGGGACCATCTGATGAACAATACAGAATGAATCTCACAGCTATCTCTTAACAACTGAAGGCTAGAGCAGTTTCACTCCTGGTCATGTACCCAAGACAAATGAAAACACACGTGCACACAAAAACTTGTATATGAATATTTATGTCAGTGCTAGTCATAATAGCCAAAAGATGGAAACAACCAAAATGTCCATCAACTGATACATAAAATGTGGTATATCCATACAGTGGAATGTTACTCAGCCACAAAAAGGAATAATTTTTTTTTCTTTTTTTCTTTTTTTTTAGACAGAGTCTTACTCTGCCACGCAGGCTGGAGTGCAGTATGTGATCTCGGCTCACTGCAATATCAATCTCTAGGTTCCAGGGTTCAAGTGTTTCTCCTGCCTTGGCCTCCTGAGTAGCTGGGATTATAGGCATGCACCGCCATGCCTGGCTAAATTTTTGTATTTTTGGTAGAGACGGGCTTTCATCCTGTTGGCCAGACTGGTCTTGAACTCCTGACCTCAAATGATCCACCTGCCTCAGCCTCCCAAAGTGCTGAGATTACAGGCATGAACCACTGTGCTCAGCCTGGAATGAAGTTGTGATGTGTGCTAGGAACATGGGTGAATCTTGACAAGATTATGCTAAGCGAAAGAAGCCAGACACACAGGACCAGGTAGTCTATGATTCCATTTGTTTGAAATGTTAAGAACAGGGAAATTTACAGAGAAGAAAAGTAGATTAGTTGTTGCCTAGGGATGAGAGGATTAGGAGAGTAGGAGGGTGATCGCTTAAAGGGTTTGTTTTGGGCATGATAAAAATGTTCTAAAATTAATTGACTGTGGTGATGGTTGTACTTATCTCTGAATATACTAAAAAAGTTGAACTTTACATTTCAAATAAGTGAATTATATGATATGTAAATATCTCAATAAAGCTTTTTGTTGTTGTTTTTTGATTTTTGTTTTTTTAAAGGAGGGAGACTGGGGCACTGAGTGAGAATAGACCCTGGAGTGTGTTAACTCCCCCACATAACTTCTGGGCTGCAGACTGAAAACTGAGTTCCTTGGGGTTCAGCCAGAGAAACAGTGGGTGCTTTAGGCGGGAGACTCAGCATGCCTACACCTAGCTGTGGCCACAGTGAGAGATAGTCTGAGAAAGTGTAGTCAAGAGCACTATTGCATCTTAAGGGAGGGTCACAAGATGTAGGAATGAGAGGAAGATTACTTGCAATATGATCCAGCAATCCCATTTCTGGGTATATATACCTGAAAAGTTGAAAGCAGGAACTTGAACAGATAACTGCACACTCGTGTTTATAGCAGCATTATTCCTAATATCCAAAAGGCGGAAGCAACCCAAGTTTATAGATTGATGAATGGATAGACAAATACGGTATAGACACACAATTAAACATTATTCTGCCTTTAAAAACAAAGAAATTCTGACCTACAACACGGATGAACCTTAAAGATATTAGGCTAAGTGAAATAAGCCAGTGATGAAAGGACAAATATCATGTGCTTCCCCTTATGTGAAGTACTTACATAAGTACTCACACAAGTACTTGTTAGTACTTATACTAAATACTTATACCAATACGTAGGATAGTCAAATTCAGACAGAAAGTAGAATGATGGTTACCAGCAGCCAGGAGAAGGGAGAAATGAGGAGTTAGTATTTAAAGGATACAGAGTTTCAATTTGGGAAAATGAAAAATCTAGAGATGGAGAGTGATGATATTTGCATAACAATGTGAATGTTTAATGCTACTAAACTGTCAGTTTAAAATGCTTAAATTTTTTTTAAGTCAATGGCTTACTATACAAATAAAATGACTCTATTAAAAAAGAAGGGGGAGTGTCATGCTGTCTGTGCAGCGCTTACTGGGCTTCCTGCTCCCACTCCTCCCTTGGTTCTGCCTTTCCAACCTCCATTCTCCAGCCTTCCCGAAGAATCCATGAGCTCCCTGATTTCCTTCCAATGCACTCCTTTTCTGCTCACATTTGCCAGTTACTCGCTGTTTCTTGCAGCCCAGAACCCTGACTCATCCACATCTAGAATAGAATTGGCAAAGCCGAAGTTTCAGGTTATTTTACACTATAGCCATTTATTAACACAAACCCTAGGGCCAGACTTAGTATTATAGATGGGACTGTTTTTTAGGCAAGATACAGCTTTTCTTAAAGGGATCAGGTCCAACTGATGATTCAGGAAAAGTATGTGCTGTGAAATGGCTTCTTAGTGGGATGGGAGTAGGGTGGGTGCCGCTTGCTCTCTTTCTGCCATCTTCATAAACGCAGTCTCTCTGACTGCAAGACTACCACAGCCATCATTGATTGGCAGCTCTGTCTTTTACCCAAGTATGCTGAATGAAAAGGAAAGGAGCCATCTCAGCCCCCAACCCTCACATCTAAACCAACCCTGGGGCTTCACAGCAGGATCGGGGAGATTAAAAGGAGAAAGAAGCGGGGGGTGGGGGAAAGAGTTGCCAACCAAGGTTATTCTCTCCATTCTCTACTTGCTCCCATCCCTGAGAAGAAAAGAGCAGTATGGCTTGTCTAAAGACCCATTGCAGGGGCAGGTGGGGCAGTTCTGTGGAAATAACCAAATGGGAGCAGCTAGAAGGAGTGTGGAAAGCAGAAACTGAGCAGAGGAGAATTGCCTTACCCCAGGCATTCATGAGCTTACCCCCATGCATGAGGTCCCTTCAGTCAATGAAGAGAACCTCTATCAGGCTGCTGCTATGACCCCCAGAGCAGCAAAGTCTGACATACAGAGACCATGTCTTGGCAGGAACCAGAGCTTATCCGTAGCATCCTGAAACCCAAGGAGCAACTTGAGAGATACTGGGGATCACGGATGAAAGCCTTAGCTCAGCCCCCGCCCCACGCTTCTCCCATCCACGTACTAACCAGACCCGAGCCTGCCTCGTGTCCAAGATCAGACAGATGGAGTACGTTCAAGGTGACATGGCCATAGACAGCTGTGCCACTTTTCTAAGGCCACAGGAGCCCAAGTGCTTTATGGCCAAGTGGAGGAGGAGTGAGTTACAGACTCAGGAATCTGTGAAGATTGAACTTTCTGCTAGTCATTGGGTAGGAGCCAAGAGCAATTGAAATTGGATTTTGAGAGAAAAAGTAATAAAACCTTTGGTGAGCCAGAATTTATACTCAGCACATAACTTTTCCATTTTCAACTTCCAGCCTTCACTGTAGTCCGTAATTTTAACTCAAGTCCAATTCTCTCTGCTGCAGAAGCAACCTCTGTAAGCAATGTACAGTGGAGCTATGTTGCACGTTTTTGTTGTTGTTGTTGTTGTTATTGTTTTTTGGTTCTTGTTTTGAGTTGGAGTCTTGCTCTGCCGCCCAGGCTGGAGTCCAGTGGCACTATCCTGGCTCACTGCAACCTCTGCCTCCCAGGTTTAAGCGATTCTCCTGCCTCAGCCTTCTGAGTAGCTTGGATTACAGGTGTGCACCATGACACCGGCTAATTTTTGTATTTTTAGTAAAGACAAGGTTTCACCATGTTGACCAGGCTGGTCTTGAACTCCTGACTTCAAGTGATCCTCCCACCTCAGCTTCCAAAAGTGCTGGGATTATAGACGTGAGTCACTGTGCCTGGCGATTTTTTTTTTCCCAACTTTTATTTTAGCTTCAGGGGGTACAAGTGCAGGTCTTTTACATGGGTAGATCGTGTGTTGCTGGTGTTTGGTTGTATAAATGATTTCATCACCCAGGTAGTGAGCATAGCACCCCGTAGTTAGTTTTTTTTGACCCCGTTACATGTTTTTGATCAAATGAAGTTTAATCTAAACTTGTCACAGGTCTGAAGCTGTGCCGCTGTCTCCTCATGATCTCTGGTAGCTTTCTGTCTTTGATTTTTGTGATTGTTAATTTTATGCATCAACATGACTGGCCAAGGAGCGCCCAAATTCAACATTATTCTGGATGTGTCTGTGAGGCTGTTTCCAGAGGAGATAAGCATTTGGACCTGTGGACCCAATAAAGTAAACTGTTCTCCCCAATGTAGGTGGACATCATCTAATCCACCAAAGGCCTAAATAGAAAAAAAGGCAGAAGATGGAGGAATCTGCTCCTTTTCCCCTGTCTCCCTGTGGAAGCTGGAGCACCTCCTCTTCTCTCCCCTTCCCCTGCCCTCAGAGTGACTTTTCCATCACCAGTTCCCCTGGTTCCAGGCCTTCACAGTCAGGCTGAATTATATCATGGGCTTTCCTGGGTCTCCAGCTGGCAGTTGGCAGAGCATGAACTTCTCCATAACTGCATGAACCAATTCCTCATAATATTAGTTTGATTCAAAAGTAATTGCAGGCTGGGCACAGAGGCTCACGCCTGAATCCCAGCACTTTGGGAGGCTGAGGCAGTCAGATCCATTGAGGTCAGGAGTTCGAGACCAGCCTAAAACCCTATCTCTACTAAAAATACAAAAAAAAAAAAAAAAAAAAAAAAAAATTAGCCAGGTGTGGTAGCACCTGTCTGTAATCTCTGTAATCACAGCTACTCTAGAGGCTGAGGCAGGAGAATCACTTGAACCCAGGAGATGGAGGTTGCAGTGAGCTGGGATTGTACCATTGCACTCCAGCCTAGGCCATAGGGCGAGACTCCATCTCAAAAATAAAAAAAAGTAATTGCAGTTTTTGCAATTGAAAGTAATGACAATTACTTTTGTATTAACCTAATAAATCCTATATATAAGCAGAACCCTACTGTTAGATTCTGGAGAGAACCCTGACTAATACAAACCTACCACTAACTTTTGCTCGCAAGTTAGGGATGCCCCTTTTTTTTTTTTTTGAGATGGAGTCTCACTCTGTCACCAGGATGGAGTGCAGTGGTGCAATGTTGGCTCACTGAAACCTCTACCTCCCGGGTTCAAGTGATTCTCCTGTCTCAGCCTCCCAGGTAGCTGAGACTATAGGTGTGCACCACCATGCCCAGCTAATTTTTGTATTTTTAGTAGGGACGGGGCTTCACCATGTTGGCCAGGATGGTCTTGATCTCTTGACCTCCTGATCCATCTGCCTCAACCTCCCAAAGTGCTGGGATTACAGGAGTGAGCCACCGTGACCGGCTGGGCTGCCCTCTCTTACTAAGAAGGCTTTGTGGGGGCCCTCTGGGATGTTATGACCATCTCTCAGGTCTCCCATCAAAACTCCTCACTCAGGTACTTGAACTACTTTTGGGCAGTCAGAACAGCCAGAATTCCCTAGCGCAGTGGTCCTCCAATCTGGTAGTGCATCAGATTCACTTGGAGCAAAGTAAAAATACATCCAAATTCTGAACTAATGCCTAAGTCGGAGGCTCCAGGGATGGGATCAGGTGTCTTTAGTTTAATAACTGTCTCAGGCAGTTCTGAAGCACAGCAGGGTCTGGGAACCATTGTCTTGAGCAGAGCTTCTCAGACTGCCCACTTCCTAACTGCAGAGGAGAATCAGCTGGGAGTCCCTGGAGGGGGTCTGAGTCCACAGTTCCACTGCCCTCTAAATGCTGAAATGTTTTTGAAGCCTGGTGTTTTATCTTCAAACTTATTTTTATTCTGATGTCTTTTTTTTTTTGAGACAGAGTCTCACTCGGTTGCCCAGGATGGAGTGCAGAGGCAGGATCTCGGCTCACTGCAACCCCCACTTCCTGGGTTCAGGCAATTCTCTGCCTCGGCCTCCCAAGTAGCTGGGATTACAGGTGCCCACCACCAGGCCCAGCTAATTTTTTGTATTTTTAGTAGATATGGGTTTGTTTCATTTTGGCCAGGCTGGTCTTGACCTCCTGACCTTATGATCCACCCACCTTGGCCTCCCAAAGTGCTGGGATTATAGATGTAAGCCACCTCGCCTGGCCTCTGATGTCTTAACACATGAATTCTGCCCTCTCAGACTGATGGCTCAATTTGATTTTATGGCAGTGTTATTAATGCCATCTATTATAAATCCAGATTTCCCATCAGTCATCACGTATTAACATTTCTACTCTGAAAGTGTCCATGAAAAAACAAGGATGGTACTTTAATTAACTAAATCGATCTGACTCTCACAACAACAGGTACAGTAGTTATAATTAAACAGTATCCATTTTACAGATGAGAAAACTGTAGCTCAGAGAAACAACATTGCTAGTAAACGACAGCTGCATTTTTAAATTTTTTTTATTGTGTGGGGTAAACTACACGTAACATAAAATGTATCCATGTTTAAATGTCAGATTCAGTGGTCTTAAATACATTTACAATGTTGTACATTTGTATTAGCTCATTCTCACACTACTAATAAAGACATACCCTTAGACTGAGTAATTTATAAAGGAAAGAGGTTTAGTGGACTCACAGTTCTATGGCTGGAAAAGCCTCACAATCATGGAGAAGGGTGAAGGAGGAGCAAAGGCAGGTCTGACATGGTGGCAGGCAAGAGAGAAGAATGAGAGTGGGTTGGGGGAAGCCCCTTGTGAAACCATCAAATCTCGTGAGGACTCACTCACTATCATCAGAACAGCATGAGGATAACCACCCCAAAATGATTAAATTACCTCCTCCTGGGTTCCTTCCGTGACACGTGGGGATTATGGGAACCACAATTCAAGATGAGATTTAGGTGGGGACACAGTCAAACCATATCAACATTCATTATCACTATCTAATTCTAGAAACCTTTCATCATCTTGAACATAAACTCTGTATCCATTAAACACTAACTCCCCATTCTCCCATCCCTCCAATAGTAACCACTCTTCCCTTTCTGTCTTTATGAATTTGAGTACTCAAAAATACCTCTCAAGTAAGAGGAATCAAACACATTTTTTTCCTCTTGTCTCTGTCTTACTTTATTTGGCATGCTTTCAGAGTTCATCGGAATTAGAATTGGGCTCAATGGCTCACCGCTGTAGTCCCAGCACTTCGGGAGGCTCAGAAAGGTGGATCAGGAGGTCAAGAGATCCGACTATCCTGGCCAACATGGTGAAACCCCATCCCTACTAAAAATACAAAAATTAGCCGAGCGTGGTGGTACGTGCCTGTAGTCCCAGCTACTCGGGAGGCTGAGGCAGGAGAATCGCTTGAACTGGAGAGGTGGAGGTTGTAGTGAGCTGAGATCGTGCCACTGCATTCCAGCCTGGAGACAGAGCAAGACTCCATCTCAAAAACCAAAAACATAAATTCCCGGGCACTTCTGCAGAGTCTAATTTATTGACATTGGAGAGGACCCAGGGATATATTTCAGAAGAGCCCTTGAAGACCTGGAGACATACCCCAGGGTGAGTAGCCAGTGGACCAGAGGCTAGCTAACCCCCACCCCAACATCAGATCTATTCCATTCTAAGGGTGGATAGTCGTTCTTGGCCAACAAGTTTAAGTGTCAACTCATTTGTTAAAGAGACAAGGTCTGCACTGAAGTGGGCTCTAATGACTGTCCAAAGTCTCTGAGAAACAGAGGTCAGTGGTAGGTGGTTGTGTCTTGGTAATGATTCAAGAACTGAAGAGAAACATTAGAATGGTCAGCACTCAAGTCCATTTGCATTGTGAAACACTGCCAGGCTTGGGAAGTGGTAATAAAAGTCGTTTCAGTGTCTGTGGAAGTAATGGGTCCTTGTTCTGCACCCTTCTGGATCCTACCCCTCATGCGTGTCAACCTCATGCTCTAGGTGAACACCTGCCCCTTCTCCCAGCGCTCCCTGGTCCCTACCTGTCCCCAGCACTTAGTTGCCAGGGTGTAAAGGTGGACTGAGAGCAGAAGAAGAGAGGCACAGCAGTAGGCAGCAGGCATAGGGAACTAGATCAGATCAATGACACAGGACTCACCTGGGGATCTTGTTAAAATGTAGATTTGGGCCAGGTGTGATGGCTCACACCTGTAATCCCAGCACTTTGGGAGGCTGAGGCGGGTGGATCTCTTGAGGTCAGGAGTTCAAGACCAGCCTGGCCAAAATCATGAAACCTCATCTCTACTAAAAATACAAAATGTAGCCGGGCATCGTGGCACACACCAGCTACTCCAGAGGCTGAGGCAGGAAAATCGCTTGAACCTGAAAGGCGGAGGTTACAGTGAGCCAGGATAGTGCCACTGTACCCCAGCCTGGGCAACACAGCAAGACTCTGTCTCAAAAAATAAAATAAAATGCAGATTTTTCTTCACGTTGGGCATGGAGGTGGGACTGGAGACTGCATTTCTAACCAGCTCCCAGGTGATGGATGACACTTGCTTCTGCTGCCGATGTCTCTGTTCCAGAAACCACACCTTGACTGCAAGAGTGAGGGGGTTCAGAGGGCAGATTCTGGAGTCAGCATACCTGAGTCTGAATCCTAGTTCTACCCTATAACAACTGCACGACCCTGGGCAAAATACTTAACCTCTGAGAGCCTCAGTTTCTGCACCTGAGAAAGGGGGAAATAATAGGACTTAGCGAATTGTGAGAATCTCATAGGATAAGGTATAGAAAGCACTTAGCATGATGCCTGGCACATAGTAGAAACTGTTCATTAAGATTAATAAGCAGATTGGGCCTGGTTTGGTGGCTCACACCTGTAATCTCAGCACTACGGGAGGCCGAGGGGGTTCGATCACCTGAAGTCAGGAGTTCGAGATCAGCCTGGTCAACATGATGAAACCCCATCTCTACTAAAAGTACAAAAATTTGCCAGGTGTGGTGGTGCATGCCTGTAATCCTAGCTGCTCTGGAGGCTGAGACAAGAGAATCACTTGAGCCTGGGAGGTGGAGCTTGCAGTGTGATAAGATGGTGCAACTGCACTCCAGCCTGAGCAACAGAGGGAGACTTCATCTCAAAAAAAAAGAAAGAAAGAAAGAAAGAAAAGAAAAGCAGATTGGGCCTGGTGCAGTGGCTCAAACCTGTAATCTCAGCACTTTGGGAAGCCAAGGAGGCAGGATCACTTAAGGCCAGGAGTTCAAGTCTGGCTTGGATAACATATGAACACCCCATCTCTTAAAAAAAAAAATTAGCATGATGGTGTGCGCCTGTAGTCCCAACTACTCCAGAGGTTGAGGTGGGAGGACTGGCTTGAGCCCAGGAGTTCAAGGTTGCAGTGAGCTATGATTGTGCCATTTTACTCCAGCCTAGATGACACAGTGAGACACTCTCTTTAAAATAAAAAATAGAGCAGGCTGAAGAAAGGGGGTTTCTAGCAGAAACAGAGATGGGAAGAAAGGCAGAAAGTAACTTCTGCATCAGGAACTGGGCTGGCCTCTCGGCATGGCTGTCCCTTCTACTGCTTTTCTGCTCAACCACCCCATGTGTTACCCCACGTGGAAAATGCTTCTGCTTTGTAATCTGTACTTTTTACAGGGCTTATTCAGTTGGTGCCGGTATAAAGGCTGAAACCCATGTTGCTGGTGGAAGCCACCTATGGAGTTCTCTTGAATTTGGTGTCACTGCACTTGCTCAGCGACCATGCCTTGATGTGCTTTAGATCAGCCTCCCTAAATTACTATCCTGTCACTTCAGTCCAAGTAGAGGGAAGCCAGTAATGAGTTCAGCCTGATGAACAATTCAGGGAGGAACATTCTTTTCTTCCCCTGGTGAGACTTCATTGACTACCCAGGCAAGATGCAGCAGGAGCTGTGAATTACCGTGATCTTGTTAGCAGCTATGGCTTGCTATCGGCAGAGCATGTACATCTTGCGCTGAAGGACACTGGTGGGGCAGAACCCTCATGAAAGGCAACTGGCCTGACTTTTTTTTTCTTTCTTTCTTTTTTTTTTTTTTTGTCAATTCAAGAGAATTGTCTGTACATTTCTTAGTCTTATTTCTCCCTGACATTCAAGACTCTGATAGTAGGCTAGCTCAACTTTATTTGTAACTATCAAAGCCTAGTATAATTCAGTGAGAAAAAAACATTCTGGTTAGAAAATGTTGCAGACAAACAAAAAATCTTCTCCAATATGTGACCGATTCCACAGTAGCCACAATGGCTTAGAAGGCATTTGAAGTCTCTTCTAGAGCAGTCTCATAGGGCCTTTTTTATTATATCAGAAGGATGAAGGATGGGTCAGCTCTTCCAGGATTCTTAACTTTTATTTCAGGAGTCTTCACTTAAACCTGAGCTTCAGACCTTTTCCATGAAATTGAATCCAGGTCAGGACCTCAGCCTCCGTTTCCCACCTTTGAGTTTAGGAGAGAAGCTCTAGGGCTGCATGAAACAAGAGATCCTTTTAACAACAAAAATGGGAGACCAGGCCCAGTGGCTCATGCCTGTAATCCCAGCACTTTGGGAGGCTGAGGTGGGCAGACCACCTGAGGTCAGGAGTTCGAGACCAGCCTGGCCAACATGGCAAAACCCTGTCTCTACTAAAAATGCAAAATGTAGCTGGGCATGGTGGCACATGGCTATAATTCCAGCTACTCAGGAGGCTGAGGCAGGAGAATCTCTTGAATCTGGGAGGTGGAGGTTGCAGTGAGCCGAGATTGCTACCACTGCACTCCAACCTCAGTGACGGAGCAAAACTCCATCTCAGAAAAAAAAAAAAAAACAATAAAGATGGACAAAAAGAAGTGCCTCAGTCTGTTCCTGCTGCTATAACACAAATACCTTGGATAGGTTCATTTATAAACAGCAGGAGTTCATTTCTCACAGTTTTGGAGGCTGGGCGGCTCAGGATCAAGGCACCTGCAGATTTGGTGTCTGGCAAGGGCTGGTCTCTGATTCCAAGATGGAGTCTTGTCATGGAATCCTCATGTGGCAGAAGGGAGGAACGCTGACTGTATCCTCTCATGGCAGAAAGGCAAACAGTGTCCGAACTTTCTTCCTCAAACCCTTTTATAAGGGCATTCATTGCTTCATAAAGGTCCTGCCTCTTAATACTGTTGAACTGGGGATTAAGTTTTGACATGCCTATTTTGTTATTGTTGCTGTTGAGACAGAGCCTTGCTCTGTCACCCAGGCTTGAGTGCAGTGTCTCCATCTCGGCTCACTGCAACCTCTGCCTCCCCAGTTCAAGCGATGCTCCTGCCTCAGCCTCCTGAGTAGCTGGAACTACAGGCGCCTGCTACCAGGCCGGCTAATTTTTTATATTTTTAGTGGAGATGGGGTTTCACCATGTTGGCCAGGCTGGTCTCAAAATCCTGACCTCAGGTAATCCACTTGTCTTGGCCTCCCAAAGTACTGGGGTTACAGGTGTGAGCAACCATGCCCAGCCTATGCTGTTTTTGTTTGTTTACTTTTTTGTTTGTTTTATGAGACAGAGCCTTGCTCTGTCACCTAGGCTGAGTGGAGTGCTGTGGCAAGGTCTCAGCTCACTGCAACCTCTACCTTCTGGGTTCAAGTGATTATCCTGCCTCAGCCCCCTGAGTAGCTGGGATTACTGGCGCCTGCCATCACACCCGACTAATTTTTGTGTTTTTAGTAGAGTTGGGGTTGCACCGTGTTGGCCAGTCTGGTCTTAACACCTGACCTCAGGTGATCCGCCCGCCTTAGTCTCCCAAAGTATTGAGATTACAAGCATGGGCCACCTTGCTGGGCCTTGGCATGCATTTTGGGGGCACACAAACATTCGACCATAGCAGGAAGGTTCAGCAGTCCAAGTCCAAATTGGTTTCAGGCAATAGCAGCCCTGATGAATGCAATATTCTAGATGAATCAGTTGTACAGGTAACCTATAGCTTGTCTCAAGAGTCAACACATTTCTTACTTTACCCATTTCTCATGCAGATTGTTTCGAAATGCTCTTCATACTTTGAATTTTATATGCGAAATTCAATCTATTTTCAATGGGATTTTATAATCGTCATAATATTTAACATTATTGTACAAGCTCAAGAATTGTTGAAGTGTAGACTCATACACAAAACAGCCTCAGACCTTCAACTTTCATAACTTATCTTTATTGCTTTTAATTACAAAGTGATGCAGACTTAAATTTTTTTTAAGTTACACTTTTTTTTTTTTTTTTTTGAGACAGGGTCTTACTCTTTCGCCCAGGCTGGAGTGCAGTGGCATGATCTTGGCTCACTGCAGCCTCTGCCTTCTGGGTTCCAGCTATTCTCCTGCCTCAGCCTCCTGAGTAGCTGGGATTACAGGCACCCACCGCCACGCCCAGCCAATTTTTGTATTTTTAGTAGAGATGGGGTTTCATCATGTTGGCCAGGCTGGTCTTAAAAGCCTGACCTTGTGATCTGCCCGCTTCAGCCTCCCAAAAGTGCTGGGATTACAGGCGTGAGTCACTGCATCTCGCCAAGTTATACATTTTACTATCTCCTTCTAGACTATTTGCTTGGCATGTTGTTATTTTTGTCTCTCTTTAATGTATTTCTAGCAGCATCCCTCTCATTTATAATCCTTTGTCTAGATTTAGGCTGGGAAACTACACAATCAGGCTAATTACCATTGTGTGTTAAGAATACCCTTGGGACAAACAGCCCACCAATATGACTGTTAGGATAGAACTTACCAGTGGATTCAGCATGAAGTGGGCACTGTGGAATCAGACCCAAGTATAAAGTGCCTCTTATTGGTACTGGGAGCTTCAATAAATGACCTACCAGCCTCAGTCTCCTCGATGTGCTTTCAGTTTCCTCAGTGTAAAATTAAATAAAACAAGGCTGGGCACAGTGGCTCATGCCTGTAATCCTAGCACTTTGGGAGGCCGAGGTAGGTGGATCACCTGAGGCCAGGAGTTCGAGACCAGCCTGGCCAACAAGGTGAAACACTGTCTCTACTAAAAATACAAAAATTACAGCCATGGTGGTACACACCTGTAATCCCAGCTACTTAGGAGGCTTAGGCAGGAGAACTGCTTCAATCTGGGAGGTGGAAGTTGCGGTGAGCCAAGATTGTGCCACTGCACTCCAGCCTGGGTGACAGAGTGAGACTTTGTCTAAAATAATAATAATAATAATAATAGAATAAATAAACAAAACAAAACAAAAGACCTATCTTGCATGGCTTTTGTGAGGATTAAAGGAAATAGGATGCAAAACACTCATGACAATGTTTGGCTCATGATGGTGACAGAATTGTGGCAGAATGTGGCTAGGACAGTAGTCATCAAACTTGAACTTGCATCAGAATCTGCTAGAGGACTTGTTAAAATATGCAATCTACACAATCCGGCTAATTACAATTGTGTGTGAAGAATATCCTTGGGACAAACGCTTATAGTTTGTCATCTGGGCCACACCCCCAGAGTGTCTACTTCAGTAGGACCAGATTGGGTTCTGAAAAATGATGTTTCAAAAACATTTCCAGGTTATGCTAGTGTTAGTGAAGCTGCTGGTTTAGGGGCTGTACATTGAGAATCCTCAGTCTAGGAGGTAGATAAACTTGCATTCAAATTCCTGCTTGGCCCCTTGGCAGTTGGGTTAATTTGTGCAGGTTACTTAACTTTTCTCAGCCACGGTTTTCTAATCTGAAACAGGGGCATAATAACTTTTGCCTCATAAAGTTGTAACATGATATGGGAGTTGGGAAAGATCTAGTACTTAATAAATTTGTTGTTTGAGATGAAGTCTCTTTCTCTGTCACTCAGGCTGGAGTGTAGTGGTGCGATCTTGGCTCACTGCAACCTCCGCCTCCCAGGTTCAAGCAATCCTCTTGCCTCAGCCTCCGGAGTAGCTGGGATTCCAGGTGTGCCCCACCATGGCTGGCTAATTTTGTGTGTGTTTTTAGTAGAGACAGGATTAAGTCATATTGGCCAGGCTAGTCCAGAACACCTGGTCTCAAGTGATCCACCTGCTTTGGCCTCCAAAAGTGCTGGGATTATAGGTGTGAGCCACCTCACCTGGCCAATAAATCTTCATGAATCTTTTTTTTTTTTTTTTTTTAAGATGGGGTTTCACTCTGTTGCCCAGGCTGGAGTGCAGTGGAGCCATCTCATCTCGTTGCAACCTCCGCCTCCCGGGTTCAAGCAATTCTCCTGCCTCAGCCTCCTAAGTAGCTGGGATTACAGGTGCCTGCCACCACGCCCTGCTAATTTTTGTATTTTTAGTAAAGATGGGGTTTCACCATGTTGGCTAGGCTGGTCTCAATCTCCTGACCTTGTGATCTGCCCACCTCAGCCTCCTAAAGTGCTGGGATTACAGGTGTGAGCCACCACGCCCAGCACTTCACAAATCTTAATGTTGCCTTCTTTGGGGCAGAATCTCTTCCTGTTCAGCTTAAGGACTTTTAGTGTTCTAAGGAACTACAGCAACTAGATGATTTTGCCCCTAAAATTATGTACATCTTATCTTAGAACCTTTAAAACAAGACATCTGCCATCTGCTCAAGAAGGGCAATAATAAATTCTGTAATAGGTAGCAAATTTTGATCCTGAGCAGGTAGCTTAGGACAACAATTTCATTCACTTCCCACCTGTTTATCTTTTAGGGAAATTTAAAAAATATTGCATCCTTAAGACTGAAAAGGGTTTTACAGAAGAGCATATACAAGTTCATGAGTACTTTCTCTACTGGGTATATGTGGGCTGTGTGCTGTGGCTTGAGAGCAGCTATCCAGACTCATAAAAGTGTTCTCGTAAGTTGCAAAGCAGGTACAACTGTAATTGAATTTGTTCTGCTCAGATGACATACTCTCCAGGAAAAAAAGTGTTTTCCTGCTTTGAAA
The DNA here is from genome assembly GCA_004027715.1 of Plecturocebus donacophilus. NCBI lineage: Eukaryota > Metazoa > Chordata > Mammalia > Primates > Pitheciidae > Plecturocebus > Plecturocebus donacophilus. The sequence goes on along the minus strand of PVKP010009163.1, from coordinate 28,910 downwards.
TTGGTTTGCTGGTGTTCTGCCAAATGGAAGCCTTATAGTAAAGGCATCGACTTTAATTATTCATTTCTATTTGCTTAAAGAAATATTCTTATGTGACATACATATGTTCACACATTTCCTTGTTGTAACAGCATGAACCAAATAAGTCACTTTCACACGTAAATGAAACTCCTTGAGTTATTATTGCTAACTTGTGTTCTCTATATGATTCAGCTCGAGAAAAGGTAGTGTTTAGGTAATGGGGAAGAATTACGAAACAATAGATGAGGATCTTTTTAGTGTTTTTTTTTTTCAAGTAGACGAGAAAAAAGGCACAGGCTACCATCTGCTATTACTGATGATATTACTGAGGCATTGACACATCTCTATCTATAGAGATTTATTAACGTACAACTGGTTCTACAACTTTGTTCAGTCTACGTAACCAAAATGAGGCTTCAAGTCGGCTCAGTTCACTGTTACCCAAGGCATACATGTTAGGGTCTGTTCTGCCATCTGGTGTTCATTGAAGAAAACATCACAGAGGCATTGTGAGATAAATAGCCACCTCGATGAAAAGCAATTCCAGAATCTCTGCCAAATTCCAATAAGAGATAATTTGAGAGTATATGTTAAGAAGAAAAATACACACACCCTTGGACTACCAATTTTGCTTTCATGAATTCATCTTTTGGATATATTTGTACATATGCACAAAGAAATGTATGTAAAGATATTCCTAGCAGCCACTGTTTGTGATGGCAGAAGACTGGAAACAAGCTAAACATCCATGAGTAGGGTACTGGTTAAATAAATCGTGATATATTCCTGCAATGGATATACAGTGTAGTTGTTTGAAAAATAAGCCAAATCTATATTTACAGATATGAGATGATCGCCAGGATGATCGATCAATCTATCTATTTATCTGTCTATGTATCTATCTATTGATAGAGAGAGAGTGAGGAGAGAGAGAGAGAGAGAAACAAAGTCTTACTCTGTCACCCAGGCTGGAGTGCAGTGGCATGATCTCGGCTCACTGCAATCTCTGCCTCCCTGGTTCAAGTGATTCCGTGGCTCAGTCTCCTGAGTAGATGGGACTACGAGCACATGCCACCACCCCCCGGGTAAGTTTTGTATTTTTGGTAGAGCCAGGGTTTTGCCATGTTGACCAGGCTGGTCTCAAACTCCTGATCTCAGGTGATCCACCCACCTCGACCTCCCAAAGTGCTAGGATTACAGGCGTGAGCCACCGTGCCTGGCACCAAAATATGTTGTTAAGTGAAATAAACATGATCAAGAAAAATGTGTACCTGTAGGATGTGGTGGGCTCACACCTGTAGTTCTAGCACTTTGGGAGGCCAAGGGGGGCGGATCACCTGAGGTCAGGAGTTCGAGACCAGTCTGGTCAACATGGTGAAACCCCGTCTCTACGAAAAATGCAAAAATTAGCTGGGCGTGGTGGAGTGTGCCTGTAGTCTCAACTACCCTGGGGGTTGATACAGGAGAATCATTTGAACCTAGGAGGCGGAGGTTTCAGTGAGCAAAGATTCTGCCACTATACTCCAGCCTGCCTGGGCAATAGAGCAAGACTATATCAAAAAGGAAAATAAAAGCATATAATATGCTGAAATTTGTATAAAATATTCATATATATATAGGCTATCTCTAGAAGATTTAATCAAAAATAAAATTTGAAGGCCTCCCCACAACCATAGGAATGGACTCCCTCCTTGGCCAGGGGACCCTACCTAAAATGTAGCCTGAAAGACTGGTTCAGGCCATGATGGGAAAGTAGGGGTCAGTTGTGCCTTATTGTACCCCCCAACAACAACATCAATGCAGACTTTAAGTCTGATATGAAACAGTTACTCACAGCACTTTGGGAGGCTGAGGTGGGTGGATCACCTGAGGTCAGGAGTTCGAGACCAGCCTGACCAACATGGAGAAACTCCATCTCTACTAAAAATACAAAATTAGCCAGGCCTGGTAGCATGCGCCTGTAATCCCAGCTACTCGGGAGGCTGAGGCAGGAGAATTGCTTGAACCCGGGAGGCAGAGATTGTGGCGAGCCAAGATAGCATCATTGCACTGCAGCCTGGGCAACGAGAGTGAAACTCCGTCTCAAACAAACATAAACAAACAAACAAAACATTTACAGCCTATTCTCTCTGAAGCCTGTTAATGCTACTTGGAGGCTTCATCTGCATGATAAAACTTTGGTCTCCACAACCCTGTATCTTTTTTTTTGTTTGAGACAGAGTCTTGCTCTGTCGCTCAGGCTGGAGTGCAGTGGTGTGATCTCAGTTTACTGCTACCTCCTCCTCATGGGTTCAAGTGATTCTGCTGCCTCGGCCTCCCAAGTAGCTCAGATTACAGGTGCTCACAACCACACCTGGCTAATTTTTGTATCTTTTAGTAGAGACAGGGTTTTTCCATGTTGGCCAAGTTGGTCTTGAACTCCTGACCTCAGGTGATCCACCTGCCTCAGCCTCTCAAATTGCTGGGATTACAAGTGTGAGCCACTGTGCCTGGCCTCATAACCCCTTATCTTAACCACAATATGTTTAAATCTACCTATGACCTGGAAGCACCCCTCCTCTGCTACAGCTTCAAGGGGTCCCACTCTTCCACATCGAACCAACGTAAATCTTACACATATTGACTGATGTATTACGTCTCCCTAAAATGTATAAAAGCAAGCTGAACCCCCCAACCCCACACCCTGCTGACCACATTGGGCACATGTCGTTAGGACCTCCTGAGGCTGTCAGTTGCATCCTTAACCTTGGCAAAAATAAACTTCTAAATTTATTGAGATTTGTCTCAGACATTTTTTGGTTTACAAAGGATATTCAAGAAAGTGATCTGGTTTACAAAGGATACTCAAGTAACAGTGATTGACTTTGAGGATAAGAACCAAGGTGGTAACTTATTTCTCACTATTTACATGTTGTACTGTAGAAATATATATATTTTTTTAGACTGAGTCTTGCTCTTGTTTGCCAGGCTGGAGTGCAATGGCATGACCTCAGCTCACTGCAACCTCCACCTCCTGGGTTCAAGCAATTCTTCTGCATCAGCCTCTGGAGTAGCTGGGATTACAGGTGCCTGACACCATACCCAGCTAATTTTTTGTATTTTTAGTAGAGATGGGGTTTCATCATGTTGCCAGGATGGGTCTCGAACCCCTGACCTCAGGTACTCCACCTGCTTCAGCCTCCCAAAGCTGGGATTGCAGGCATGAGCTATCGTGCCTGGCCTAGAAATACTTTTTAACATGTGTGAGTATTACCAAACCCTAATATGTATGCCTTGGATAATAATGAACTAAGCTGACTTGAAACCTTATTTTGGTTATGTAGACTAAATAAATAAAGTTGTAGAACCTTTTTTTTTTCTTAGAGTTTTGCTCTTGTCATCCAGGATGGAGTGCAATGGCACGGTCTCAGCTAATTGCAACCTCCACCTTCCAGGTTCAAGCTATTCTCCTGTCTCAGCCTCCCAAGTAGCTGGGGTTACAGGCACCCACCACCACGCCCATCTAATTTTTGTATTTTTAATAAAGATGAGGTTTCACCATGTTGGCCAGGCTGGTCTTGAATTCCTGACCTCAGGTGATCCATCCACCTCAGCCTCCCAAAGTGGTGGGATTACAGGCATGAGCCACCATGCCTGGCCAGAACTTTAAATTATCTCTATAGATAGAGAAATTTCATCAGCATTGCCTAACACGTGTTAAAAAGTTTAGATTACTTTTAAACACTAGTGTCCTGCTATAGTTCTAGATTGTCATGACTATTATCAACAAATCCACTGAAAAAGTTTTTTTTAAAGAAAACCGAGAGACTTCATCCCAGTAAACAGTTTGTAAACCAGGAAGATGCAGTCTTTGGTACAAAACAAAGGTACATTCTGAGAGAATAAAGAGAGGAGTTATCTTTTATAGAGAAAGTTCCCACCCAGGTCCCCACTCTGGTCCACTTATGTAAATGAAGGATGCAAATTTATGTAGTTTTGATTGGTCAACACTTGCTGAGTGTTGATTGGTTGATGTAGATCACAGTCTATTGGCTGATTTGGGCGATGTAAATAGAGATAGACAATTATGAAAGTCCCAAAGTTAAGCTAGCATGAGAGTTTTCCAGAAACAGAGTAATTATATGACCACTAGTCAGTAAATGGCTGCTTGGCTCGAATTTAGGCCCCATTAGCCACTCAGGATGCATCTTGAAGAACTGGCTCTTTTAGGGTTCACACTATGCAATGGACTTTTAGCGTTAGCATGAATATTTGAATGTCTTGTATTTAGAAATTCCACAAACAGGGCTTTGTACTATGTGAAAATTCACAGGTACAATAGAGAAGAGAGACGATGCATATGCAAATCCCTTTTCCTTCTTTTTCACCTCTTTTTTTTTCTGTCAATTTCCAACTAAGAGAGACAAAGGGGATAGCTTGGAGAGAGACAAGGCTGATCCAGAGGGGCAGGATTGAACCAGCAATGATTATACTAACTTGAATTAAGACTTTGGAGGACTCTGAGGTCCTTCCTCAATGATGGTCTCAAAGGCACTTGGTCAGGGAATTTATGTTCTAGGAGGGTCTACATGAAAATGGAAGCATAAGGCCGGAGTGGTGGCTCATGCCTGTAATCCCAGCAGTTTGGGAGGCTGAGGCAGGCAGATCACTTGAGGTCAGGAGTTCAACACCAGCCTGGTCAATAGGGTGAAACCCCATCTCTACCAAAAATATAAAAATTAGCTGGGCATGGTGGTGCATGCTTGTAATCCCAGTTACTTTGGAGGCTGAGGCAGGAGGATCACTTGAACCTGGGAGGTGGAGGTTGCAGTGAGCTGAGATTGCAACACTGTACTCCAGCCTGAGTGATAGAGCATGACTCCATCTCAAAAAAAAAAAAAAACACACAAAAAACAAGGAAGCATAGCATGTGTTGCTCAAGATGGTTTCCACGGAAGATAATCTAGTCTGTCCTCTGTCTGCCCTCACACTGGCAGCATAACTGCCTGACAGGTTCGTCCTGCCCACTGCCCAGGTGAAGCTCACTTACCAAGACAGGGGAATTGCAATAGGGAAAGAGCTGTAAAACATGTGGAGCCAGCTGAACGGGAGGCTGGAGTTTCATTATTACTGAAATCAGCCTCTCCAAAAATTCAGAGGCTAGGGCTTTTCTTCTTTTTTCAAAGATAGTTTGGTAGGCAGAGGACCAGGGAATGCAGAACGCGGATTGGTTGGGTTGAGAATAAAACCATAGGAAGTCAAAGTGTGTCCTTTTGTGCTGGGTCTTTTTCAGGGTGGGGGCCAAAGACCAGATGAGCCAGTTTACCAGTCTGAGTGATGCCATCAGGATGCAGGGTTTGAAAAATACCTGAAACACCAGTCCTAGGTTTTCAACAGTAATGTTAGCCATAGGAGCAATTGGTAGGGGGATAGGAATCTTGTGACCTCTGGTTGCATGACTCTGGAGCCATAATTTCTAATCTTGTGAATTATTTGTTAGTTTTATAAAGGTGGTCTGATCCTCAGACAAGGAGGGGATTTGTTTTGGGAAGGGCCATTATCATCTTTGTTCAAAGTTAAACTATAAGCTAAATTCCTCCTATAGTTAGCTTGGCCTACATCCAGGAATGAATGAGGGCAGTTTGGGGGTTAAAAGAAATAAGCAGCTGGTTAGGCCAGATCTCTTCTTCTCACTGTTAAAATTTTTGCAAAGGTGGTTTCTCCTTGTAGCAAGCAGGTCAGTGCAAAGTTCACACTGATATCATAAGGCCCACATTTTAAATATGTATAATTCAAGATGAAAAATTTTCTCTCTTATGTCCATTGCTATGATCTGGTGTTAGCCATGGTCTTTTGCTCAGATAACATGAAATGAGGGCATAAGATTTTTCTTTTTTCTTTTTTTTTTTTGAGACAGTCTCATATCTCAGGGACTAACATCTAGGTGTGGAAGAAAAGAAGGGTCAGGAGGTATAGTAACTTCTTCCTTTTTTTTTTTTTTTTTTTGACATGGAGTCTCACTCTGTTGCCTAGACTAGAGTGCCGTGGCACCATCTCAGCTCACGGTAGCCTCTGCCCCTCTGGGTTCAAGCAATCCTCCTACCTCAGCCTCCTGAGTAGCTGGGATTACAGGCATCTGCCAGCATGCCTGGCTCATTTTAGTTTTTGTATTTTTAGTAGATAGAGATAAGGTTTCACCATCTTGGCCAGGCTGGTCTTGAACTCCTGACCTCATGATCTACGGGCCTTGGCCTCCTAAAGTGCTGGGATTATAGGCATGAATCACCATGCCCGGCCCACTTCTTCCCTTATTTACAGCTACATGGAGCTCTATCTTACTACTGGCTGAAGGCAAGCACTAAATAATAAACTGCATTGGCTTATTTAAAAAAAAATGAGTTTGAGAAAGGTTAAGAAACACTATTCAGTGGCAATCTCGATCTTTTAACTGAGGCTTTGCACATAGCTGCAGCTGGGGCCTCAAGAGATAAAATAAGATGACAAGATTAACTTTGGTTACGTAGGGGAAGAAAAATAATTTTCTCTCTACTCTCCATAGTTCTTAACTGGGACTCCCTGGGTAGATTAACAAGAGAAAAACAAACCAAAGTTTATTAGCATGTATACCTCCTGTACACATGGAAGAAAACCATGGAGAAATGAATAAATCTCTGAGTAGATCTCCAAGCAAGAGTTTAATCTTCAGGTTTAAATACTGCCCTTTTTATTAAACAAAGAAAGAAAGGTGTGGGGAAAGACCCCATGGTCTTTCAAAATGGCCAGAAAAAGCACTGTCAAACAAGAGTCAGGTTTGTTGTTTTGTTTTGTTTTTTTGAGATGGAGTCTCACTCTGTCGCCCAGGCTGGAGTGCAATGGCACTGTGTCTGCTCACTGCAACTTCCACCTCCTGGGTTCAAGCAATTCTCCTGCCTCAGCCTTCTGAGTAGCTGGGATTACAGGCATGTGCCACCACACCCAGCTAATTGTCGTATTTTTAGTAGAAACAAGGTTTCGCCATGTTGGCCAGGCTGGTCCTGAATCCCTGACCTCAGGCGATTTACCTGCCTTGGCCTCCCAAAGTGCTGGGAGTACAGGTGTGAGCCACCGTGCCTGGGTCAGGTTTGTTACGCAGAGTTAAGTCCAGGCCTTCTCCATCCTTTAGGAGTTTCCAGTGATTTTCTTTATAGATGTAAATTTCCTTACAAAAGGGTGAGTTTTCTGAAATACTCCTGTGTCTGCAGTTTCTCAAAATAACCAGCTCAAAATAATCCATACATAAAAGAGGCATATTTTGGGGTAGCATATTCTGGTCTCCTACAGTCATATTTTGGGGTAGTGTGTCCTGAGCCCCATCAGTCATCTTCTTTTCCATTTCTGCCCTCTCTCTCTTTGGGCCAGTCACACTGGCTCTCCTTCCATACTTTGACTCTTTTTCCAGCTTCCACCCAAGCCTAGAACGCTCTTCAGGATATCCCTCTTGGGCCAGGTGTGGTGTCCCATGCCTGTAATCCCAGCACTTTGGGAGGCCAAGGCAGGCGGATCAGTTGAGGTCATGAGTTCAAGACCAGCCTTGCCAACATGGTAAAAACCCATCTCTACTAAAAATACAAAAATTAGCCGGGCGTGGTGGTGGGCACCTGTAGTCCCACCTACTCGGTAAGGTGAGGCAGGAGAATTGCTTGAACCCGGGAGGTAGAGGTTGCAGTGAGCTGAGATCTAGCCACTGCACTCTAGCCTGGGTGACAAGAGCAAGACTCCATCTCAAAAAAAACGATATCCCTTCCGTTTCAACAAAAATGCTTATCTTTTGAATGCTACTCTATCTGCTGTATATATGTCATCTGATTAAATTAATCAATTCATATTACAATATGAATGAAGCTTAGCTTTTCCAGGATATATTTGTATTTTATTTTCTTTCTTTTTTTTAAGGTAGGGTCTTGCTCTGTCACCCAGGCTGGAGTACAGTGGCACTATCATGGCTCACTGCAGCCTTGAACTCCTGGGCTCATGTAATTCTCTCACCTCAGCCTCCCAAGTAGCTCAGATCACAGGTGTATGCTGCCTTGCCTGGCTAATTACTTCTTTTGTATTTTGTGTGTGTGTGTGTGTGTGTGTGTGTGGAGATGGGGTTTTGCCATGTGCTCAGGCTATATTTGTTTTTTCCAAAGAGAGGTTTATTAGTGGAAGTGAACTTCCAGTTGGCAAGTGTTGCCAGGGAAATGGCTCTGAGCAACCACATTACTTCACGCCTTGTTTCCTTTATCAGTCAGTTAATAGTTCCCTATGGAGCACTGACCGTGTCAGGCACTGGTCTAGGTGCTGGAGATGCAGCCAGCAAAGACAGAGTCAGCCGGTGAGGGGCATGTGTGGTGTCAGACGTTTATTGGCTCCAATAAGGATGGCACCATGTCTGAGAGGTTGAAAAAGAGACCCGGAGCCAGTGAGCGAGACATAGGGTTTATCAAGGACTTCTCTACCAAATGGTCCAGGGGCAGTGGGCTGTACAGGAGGAACATTACCGTTTGTAAAAAGCATGCAGTTTAGGCCCGGCATGGTGGCTCACACCTGTAATCTCTGCACTTTAGGAGGCAGAGGTGGGCACTTGACTTGAGGTCAGGAGTTTGAGACCAGCCTGGCCAAAATGATAAAACCCTGTCTCTACTAAAAATACAAAAACTAGCCAGGTGTGGTGGTGGGTGCCTGTAGTCCAGGCTACTTGGGAGGCTGAGGCAGGAGAACTGCTTGAACTCGGGAGGCGGAGGTTGCAGTGAGCTAAGATCATGCCATTGCACTCCAGCCTGGGAGACAGAGCAAGACTCCGTCTTGGAAAAAAAAAATCATGGAGTTTCTACAGCATTTTTCACTTAGCATCCTCCACCTAACAACCCTCAGCCAACAAACTCTATTTAACCCCAAACAAAGAACCTCCATCCCCTGTATGGCTTGGGTTCCAAGGAATGGGCCAAGGGCTCAGGTGTCCTTCACAGATAAAGAGTGAATCTCCAGGTTGACTACTCCCAGGTTCTTTAGCTTGGAGCTTCAGGCACACATTCTTCCTAGACTCTAAGGTCATTCTCAGGGTATGCTTCAGTTATGGCTGCAGGTGCATCTGCCGTGCAGCCTGTACTCTAGGTGGGAAGACAGACAATAAATACATAAGCCAATTAATAAAGTAGTTTTAGATGCTGATAAGTGCGATCTAGGAGACAAGCAGAGTCGTGTGGTGCAGAATGAATTGGGGAACAGGTGTTTAGCCGGGTTGGCAGTGAAGGAAACCAAAAGGATGCCATCCCAATATGTAATTCTTTGAATTCTTTGGCATATTTTGAGATGGCTGCTCAGAGGGGCTGCTGGTACAAGATTAGCCCTAAAAATCTGACCTTCGTGGGGGACATTTGCATCTGTAGAGGACATCTACATTAGTGAAGTATCAACAGCAGATGCGGCCGGGCATGGTGGCTCACGCTTGTAATCCCAGCATTTTGGGAGGCCAAGGCGGGTGTATCATCTGAGGTCAGGAGTTCAAGACCAGCCTGGCCAATATGGTGAAACCCCATCTCTACTAAAAATACAAAAAATTAGCTGGGTGTGGTGGTGGGCATCTGTAATTCCAGCTACTTGAGAGGCTAAGGCAGGAGAATCACTTGAACTCAGGAGGCAGAGGTGACTGTGAGCTGAGATCACACCATTGCACTCCAGAGTAGTGCAACAAGAGCGAAACTCCATCTCAGAAAATAATGCAATTATTGTCATGCATAATTATGTAACAATTAGCTTGCCACGCTTTTCTCCCTTCATTTTCCCATAAACTAAACCCCTAACCCCACAAGCCCCAAACTCCCATTCTTTCTGTAACCTTACAATGGTGTACACACTTCAGTCATCTGGCCCCTCCTTTGAGTCTCACACTTTGAACACTGGCTCCTGTGTTTATGCATGTTGATAAATTCATATGTCTTTTTTCTCTGTTAATCTGTCTATTGTCAGTTTGTTTTACAGATGCAAATTATCAAGTCTTCAGAGGGAGAGGGACATTCTTTTCACCTCTACAGTGGAAGGCACCTCTGAGCCCCAAGTGATGGGAGAGGGCTCATTCCTGGAATATAAGAATATTACTTATATTCCAGGAATTAGCTCTGCCCTAATATCACCTCCTCAGAGAGGCCTGCCCTGATTGCCCCATTAAAATAGCACCTTCTTCCATCACTTGCCATTCCTTTTACTCTTTTTTTCTTTTCTTTCTTTTTAAAAAAATTTTAAAATTTTTATTTATTTATTTTTATTCAGACAGATTTTCGCTCTGTTGCCCAAGCTGGAGTGCAGTGGCACAATCCTGGCTCACTCTAACCTCCACCGCTCGGCTTCAAGTGGTTCTCATGCCTCAGCCTCTTGAGTAGGTGGAACTACAGGTGCCTGCCACCACATCTGGCTAAATTTTTTGTATTTTTAGTAGAGACAGGGTTTCACCATGTTGGTCAAGGTGATCTCCAACTGCTGACCTCAGGTGATCTGCCCACCTTGGCCTTCCAAAATGCTGGGATTACAGGCATGAGCCACCACGCCCAACATTTTTCTTTTTCTTAAGATGGAGTGTCACTCTGTTGCCCAGACTGGAGCGCAGTGTCACAATCTCGGCTGACCGCAACCTCCGCCTCCTGGGTTCAAGCAATCCTCCCACCTCAGCTTCCTGAGTAGCTGGGACTTCAGACATACACCACCACACCTGGCTAATTTTTGTATTTTTTGTAGAGACAGAATTTTGCCGTGTTTTCCAGGCTGATCTTGAATTCCTGAGCTCAAGTGACCAATCAGCCTCGACCTAAAGTGCCAGGATGACAGGCGTGGGCCACTGTGCGTGGTCTACCCTGCTTATTTTTCTACATAGCACTTACATTAACCCTTCACCTATTTGTTTATTATTTATTTATTTTGTCTTTCTTCTCCCACTATGATGTCAGCAACTTCAGGGTAGAGACTTTACCCGCTGTGTTCACAACTGTGCTGGCACATGGTTGACCTTGAAGAACAATCCTGGAGTAGATGCATACATGAATGAAAAGTGAGAAGAGAGAGTTGCTGATACAGGTCAGCAGAGCCAGATCATGCCGGGGCTGGTAGACCAGGAAACGGAGTTTACATTTTGTTCTAATTTTTTCTTTTTTTTGAGATGGAGTTTCGCTTTTGTTGCCCAGGTTGGAATGCAATGGCGTGATGTCAGCTCACAGCAACCTCCGCCTCCTGGGTTCAAGTGATTCTCCTGCCTCAGTCTCCCAAGTGGCTGGGATTACAGGCATGCACCACCATGCCCAGCTCATTTTGTATTTTTAGTAGAGACGGGTTTCCCAGTGTTGGTCAGGCTGGTCTCGGAATCCTGACCTCAGGTGATCTGCCTGCCTTGGCTTCCCAAAGTGCTGGGATTACAGGTGTTAGCCACCATGCCTGGCCATTTTGTTCTAATTTTAATGGGGAGCCATGGAGCATGTAAGCAGAAGAGTGACCCAATCTAATCACTCAGTTGAACTTCCAGGGCCTAGACCTTGATGTTGTGATTGACACGATGCACCTCACTTCTTGAAGAAACCAATTTCACTGCTGAAAGTCTTTAATTATTAAACCTTAGGCCAGGCGCCGTGGCTCACACCTGTAATCTCAGCACTTTCGGAGGCTGAGACAGGTAGATCCCTTGAGCTCAGAAGTTCAAGACCAGCCTGGACAACATGGTGAAATCTGTCTTCACAAAAAAATTAAAAAATTAGCCAGGCACAGTGGCAAGCACCTCTAGTCCCAACTACTTGGTGGGGAGGGTAGGGGCTGAAGCAGGAAGACTGAACCCCAGAAGTGAAGGCTAAAGTGAACTGAGATTGTGCCACTGTACTCCAGGCTGGGGTACAAAGTGAGACCCTGGCTTAAAAAAAAAGAAGAAGAAACCAAAAAACCATTTTTTTTTTTCACACATTGAATCTTTCTTTCTTCTCTATAATTGGTACCCGTTAACCCAAAGTCTGTGCTCAGAATCCACTGAAAAACAAGTTTAAAACTCCTTTCACAGAATAGTTTTCGAATTATTTGGAGACTTTCTTAGTCTTCCCCAGGGTAAGCTTCCATGATTCTTTGACTTATTATCCTGTTACACGACTTTCAGAGTTTTCATTGTCTTTCAGAGAGGTCTGGCTTTTCGGTACGCTCCTGAAGAGCTGCCAGACTTTGGTCTGACCAACACAGTACAAAGCAGTGATTGTGTTCAAGACTGGAGTTTTCTGTGCATGCGAACACAGCCTAATTCAATTACACTTCAGCTGTGTCACTAGCAGGTCAGGCTAAACTCACGGTTGATGGAAACATCTGGAACTTCTTCAAGCTGGCGCTGCTTCCTCCTCCACTTTGCCTGCATGCTGAGATTGACAGTGATCTTGTGAAATGTATCCTGTGGTTTCTGGCTGAAGTGGTAAGCTTTTTGAGATCAACTCTGTCTGCATTCTTTGTTCAACATCTGAAAATTTGTAGTTTTGTTCTTATTCTTTATCCAATTTGTTGAAAATATTTGATAGAATAGGACTGAGGAAAGAATTCTATAGTCTTTTTTTTTTTTTGACACAGAGTCTCACTCTGTTGCCCAGGCTGGTATGCAGTGGTGTGATCTCTGCTCACTGTAACCTTTGCCTCCCAGGTTCAAGAGGGTCTCATGCCTCAGCCTCCCGAGTAGCTGGGATTACAGGCATGTACCACTACACCCAGCTAAATTTTTTGTATATTTGGTAGAGATAGGGCTTCATAATGTTGGCCCGGCTGTTCTTGAACTCCTGATGTCAGGTGATCTGCCTGCCTCAGCCTCCCAAAGTGCTGAGATTACAGGCATGAGCCACCGTACCCAGCCTTATTCTTGAAATTTTTTCTTTTTCATTTTTTTTCCAAGACAGTCTTGCTCTGTTACACAGGCTGGAGTGCAGTGGCACAATCTCGGATCACTGCAACCTCTGCCTCCTGGATTCAAGGAATTCTCATGCCTCAGCCTCCCGAGTAGCTGGGATTACAGGCACCCACCACCATGCCCCACTAATTTTTGTATTTTTAGTAGATATGGATTTCAGCATGATGGCCAGGCTAATCTCAAACTTCTGACCTCAGGTGATCCACCCACCGTGGCCTCCCAAAGTGTTGGGACGACAGGTGTGAGCAACCGTGCCTGGCCTGAATTTTTTTCTTAGCGGTCAGCTCTTAAAATGATGAACTAGCGGGTAGAAGAGTATATTTGTGTGTATGTAGTGTCAGGGTCCTTAGCTGTGGGATATTGGCAGACAGATAAAGGTGAAGATTTTCTAACAGAACAAGTTGATGAAGGGGACATGTCATGTTGAAGAAAATTAATGAGAGAACACATAGAAACAAATGGGAAAGCACAGATATTCTTGACAGGTTAAATAATAAGTTGAATCTCTTTTGATCTAGGAGACAGGGGCAGTCATCTGTCAAGCTCCTTGATGTATTTGTGCTTGTTCACATATCTGGATATTGTGAACCCAGAAAATCTGAGACAGGTGTCAGTCAATTTAGAAAGTTTATTTTGACAAGGTTGAAGACGCAGCCATGACATAGCCACAGGAAGTCTTGATGACATGTGCCCAGGGTGGTCGGGGCACAGCTTGGTTTTATACATTTTAGGGAGACATGAGACACCAAACACTATCTTTAAGAAATACATTGGTTTGGTCTAGAAAGGTGGGACAATGTGAAGAAAAGGCAGGAAGACCCAAAGCAGGGAGGTTACATTCTTTTGAGTTTCTGATCAGCCTTTCCAAAGAAGGCAATCAGACATACATCTATCTCAGTGAGCAGAGGGGTGACTTTGAATAGAATGGGAGGCGGTTCCCAGCTTGAATTTTCCTTAGTAATTTTGGGAGCCCAAGATAGTTTCCTTTCACAATATCATAAGACTGCTTCTTAAGATCCATGATCCCCTTGAAAGGGCAGTATGAATCAACATCAGTGGGTGTTCATACTTACCTTGAACTTAAAGATTTAGGCCAGGTGAGGTGGCTCAAGCCTGTAATTCCAGCACTTTGGGAGGCTGAGGCTGAGGCTGGCGGATTGCTTGAGGCCAGGAGTTCAAAACCAGCATGGGAAGCATGGAGAAATCCAATTTCTACCAAAAACAAACAAACAAAGAAAAACAACCATAACAACAACAACAACAAAACAACCAAACTCAAAATTAGCAGGGTGTGGCATGCACCAGTAGTCTCAGCTACTCGGACACTGAGATGCGAGAATCACTTTAGCTTGGGAGTGTTAAATACAGCAAGTTCTAAGTTTCTCTTCAAAGAATCAGTATGTCAGTATGTTCAGCTTCCCTGTTCTTTGTTCTCCATTTTAAAGTTTAAATTCCTCATCTCCCTGCCCCTGGTTTCAGTAGACAACCTTCTCACCCGCTCTAATCAGTAGTTCACATCTGTTCTTCTGGTCACCTGCTTCATCCTAGTCACTCCTGTTCACCTGCTCTGACCTAAGTCACCTTTAGTCACCTGTTCCATAACCATCTTTCCTGTCAAAACTGCTCACCTGGCCACTCTGGCTCATATCCCTGCTCTGTTTAAAATGGTCAATCAGAATTAGCTTAGACTGTGCTGTCCAACTCTAGCCAACAGGGGAACACACAGCAGTAGGGGCTACTGCGTCAGGGATAAGAACTCCTTTCCCTCTCTTGTTCAGATGTGTGCTCGCCATTGCTCCATCCATGAGATGCATCCTTCTATAGAAGTAAATTGCCTTGCTGAGAAAATTTATGTTCAAGCGCTTTTTCTTTTGTAGCACCAAAAGTTTATTTCTAACAGGGGGTTGAGGATGCAGTGAGTGGAGATCATGCCACTGTCCCCCAGCCTGGGTGACAGAGTGAGACCCTGTTTCAAAAATAAATAAATAAACTTAAAGATTTAAGTTTAAAACACAAAGCAGTAGTTGATATTTGTGGGAGACATTTGTGCCTCTGCTTTCTTAAAAAATAATGAATCATTCTTCAAGTCTTCATTTACCTTTTATGTAATCTACTACAGCAGCTAATAAACCCCTGTGGAGTCTGGGTGTTTCATGTTATAGCTATTGAGCAGAACTGTTCATATGCAGTTTGTACAAACAGCTGTCAAATCATCTAGTAGTACCATATCCCAATCCACAGTTCAGTATCTTATTCCCAAGGATACCAGTAGATAAGTCATCAAATGCTTTGCTAAAAGAGGAACATACACGATAGCAAGAGCATTTCCCCTTTTCTACTAACCTAATAATGATGTCAAAAAACAGAATTGGATTTAATCTGTTGAAACCTTCAAACATTTGAAGACAGTTCATGTTGTTTTTCAGTCATCATTCTACATTCATCTACATATCCATAAACCATTTGTTTAGCAATTCATACCATTGGGCTGTGGATTTATGTCAAACTTACTGAGACTTGGTTGTCAGAACCTATGCTTTTCCTCGTGTGTCTTCAGGCATCTCTCCTGTTCATCATTTTTAAAAGTCAGTTTTTTTCTCCCATTGTGAAATAGTAAAACACATTACATAAAATTTGAAAATAGAGAAACAAAAAAAAATCTCCTTTTAACTCAAATACTCAATATTTTGGCAGACTAACTTCCAGCATGTTTTTCTAGATACACTCTTGTTTAAAAAAAATATTTTTATTTTAAGTTCCAGGGTACATGGGCAGAATGTGCAGGTTTATGTACATGTGTATATATTCTTAACAGTATCACAATGTTGTACATGTATTTTTTAAAAAATTGAGATAGGTTTTAGCTCTGTTTCCCAGGCTGGAGTACAGTGGTGTGATCTTAACTCATTGCAACCTCTGCCTCTGGGTTCAAGTGATCCTCCTGCTTCAGCCCCTGGGTAGCTGGGACTACAGGCATGTGTCATCACATCTGGCTAATTTTTGTGTTTTTGGTAGAGATACGGTTTCACCATGTTGCCCAGGCTGGTCTCAAACTCTTGAGCTTAAGTGATCTGTCTGCTTCAACCTCTCAGAGGGCCGGGATTACAGATGTGAGCCACCTCACCCCATTGTACATGTATTTTACATGTATAATTGTACATGTACAGCCAATTGTACATGTATTTTAAAATAAAATTTTCATGTTATTAGATTGTCCTCCTTACCATCCTGTTAGCTTTTTCCTTAGGATAGAGTCCTAGATGTGGAATTACCTAAGCAAAAGATAAAACATATTTAAGGACCTTCAAACATACTGCCTAGCTACCTTCCTGAAAGATTAGCCCAATTTTTGATCCCACCTACAAGGATGAAAATTCTAAATATAACATAAGGTTAAAAGCTAACAGAGAGACTGATTATTTAATTGTGAGTTTTCTTCTGGTTTATTGGTATAGTTTGAATATTTGTGCCCCCAAATCTCATGTTGAAATGTAATTCCCAGTGTTAAAGGTGTGACCTGGTGAGAGGTGACTGGATTATGGGCAGATTTCTCAGGAATGATATAGCACCATTTCCTTGGTGCAAGGGAATGAGTCTTTATGAGATCTGGTTGTTTAAAAGTGTGTGGCACCTCCTCCCAGCTCCTTCTCTTGCTCCCTGCTCCCTCTTCACTTTCTACCATGAATAAAAGTTCCTTGAGGCTTTTTCAGAAGCCCAGCTAATTTTTGTATTTTTGGTAGAGACGAGGTTTCACCATTTTGGCCAGGATGGTCTAGATCTCTTTTTTTTTTTTTGAGACGGAGTTTCGCTCATTACCCAGGCTGGAGTGCAATGGCGTGATCTCAGCTCACCACAACCTCCACCTCCTGGGTTCAAGCAATTCTCCTACCTCAGCCTCCTGAGTAGCTGGGACCACAGGCGCATGCCAGCATGCCCAGCTAATTTTTGTATTTTTAGTAGAGACGGGGTTTCATCACGTTCACCAGGATGGTCTTGATCTCTTGACCTCGTGATCCACCCACTTCAGCCTTCCAAAGTGCTGGAATTATAGGCGTGAGCCACTGTGCCCAGCCCGTCTCGATCTCTTGATCTCGCAATCTGCCCACCTCGGCCTCCCAAAGTGTTGGGATTACAGGCATGAGCCACTGCACCCAGCTGGGGGTTTTTATTTATTATCTCCATTTTAGATATGAAAACTTGACTAGAGAATGTTTCTTGCCCAAGATGACACAGCTACTAAGAGGCAGAGTCAGGACTCCAACTTAAGTCTACAGTGATTAAAACCTCTGTCCTCACCACAGTGATGATCTTGCCCCTTTCTCTGATGGAGTCATTCTATGAAGAGCCAGAGACTATGCTCCTTTTTCCATTTGGTGCACATCATCCTCCACAGACTCAGTACCACAATTATATATCTAAGCACCTTTCTCCAAATCCAATCTAACACCTAATGTAGGGGTTGGTGAATCTGCCTAGCAAAATTCCTGCCGGTTTCTAAGTAATGTCCTTGGCCCTTAGCTGGGATTCCATTCTTCTGGCATTTCAGGCCACGATTTTGGGGGAAAGGGGAAGGAAATTCTTTCCCTCTAATACATGCTTCCCAAGGACAGCACATGTTCTGGTTCATCGTGGTGGCCAATTTCATGTTGTTCAACTCATAGTAATGTCTCCCACTCATTAACACCACAGAAGACACCATTGGTTTGGAGAGTGAAATAAATGGAAGATGAGTTTATATGGCAATATACTATGATTTTTCTTCTTCCAGTCTCTCTCTCCCCGCATTACTCCCTGATCCCAATGTGTCATCTACACTGCTATCAATATTCTTTCTAACATACAAACCTGATCCTTTTCCACCCCTTCACTGCCTTCAAGATGAGTTCTAATTCCTAAATGTGGCTTACGAGAGTCTTTGTCAGCTGGGTTCAGTGGCTCACGCTTGTATTCCCAGCATTTTGGGAGGCCAAAGTAGGCAGATCACTTGAAGCCAGGAGTCTGAGACCAGCGTGGCCAACATAGCAAAATACTGTCTCTATTAAAAATACAAAAATTAGGCTGAGTGGTGTAGCTCCGTAGCTAAGGTTCTGTCCTTTCACAGCGGTGGCCTGTGTTAGATTCCGGGCTTAAAGAATGAGTACTTTCTGGTTAATATCTCTGTGCCTTTTGGGGCTGGACATGATGGCTCATGCCTGTAATCCCAGAACTTTGGGATCAGCCAAAGCGGGTGGATCACTTGAGGTCAGGAGTTCAAGACCAGCCTGGCCAACATGGTGAAACTGTCTCTACAAAAAATACAAAAATTAGCCAAGCATGGTGGCATGCCTGTAGTCCCAGCTACTCAGGAGGCTAAGGCAGCAGAATCGCTTGAATCTGGGAGGCAAAGATTGCAGTGAGCCAAGATCCCACCACTGCACTCCAGCCTGGGCCACAGAGCAAGACAAATTAGCTGGGTATGGTGGCAAATGCCTGTAATCCCAGCTACTCAGGAGGCTAAGGCAGGAGAATGGCTTGAATCCAGAAGGCAGTGATTGCAGTGGGCTGAGATCACACCACTACACTCCAACCTGGTCAACAGAGAGAGACACTGCCTCAAAAAAAAGCCTTTGTCATCCAGTTCCTATCCCCTTTCCAGCTTTGCTTCCTGCTATTCCTTACCTGAAATATTCTGCACCAGCAACACTCAACAATTTGTAACTGTTGGGAGCATGATGCTGTTTTATGCCTCTGTGCTTTGGCAACAACCTGGAACATCCTCATCATTACCATTACATCCTTCTGTGCAGTGATACACACGCACCTGACACTTTCTTCTGTGATTGTATTTGCAGCATTGTACCTCAGTCTTAGGAAATTGTGGACTCCTTACAGGCAATAGTCAACTCTTGTTTATTTCTGAAATTCTACTACCAACCACAAAGTACAGCTTAGTAAGGGCTTAGTAAGAGTTTGTAAAGAAAAAAAAAAAAAGAAAAAGAAAAGAAAGAAAGATTGGGCACAGTGGCTCATGACTGTAGTGCCAGTGCTTCAGGAGGTTGAGGTGAGCAGATCACTTGAGGCCAGGAGTTTATGACTAGCATGGGCAACATAGGGAGACCCCACCTCTACAAAAAAATAAATAAAAAATAAGGCTGGGCGTGGTGGCTCACACTTGTAAACCCAGCACTTTGGCAGGCAGAGATGGGAGGATTACTTGAGGCCAGAAGTTGGAGACCAGCCTGGACAATATGGCGAAACCCTGTCTCTACCAAAAATACAAAAAATTAACCAGACATGGTGGTGCAGTGACTTGTGATCAGGCCACTGCACTCCAGTCTGGGCAACAAAGTGAGACCCTTTCTTAAAAAAAAAAAAAAAAAAACCCAAATACATAATTAAATAAATGCATTAATGGCATTTGGGAGCAAATTCAAAAGAGACTCAGAGCTGTGTAATATTCAAAGTACAGAAAATAGTCTCACTTTGGCAAGAGAGAAAAATGTATGTGATGGAACCCTGTTAGTTGAATTTGTCTTAGGTAAACATTAACACGCTAGATCAGTTGGTCTTTATCCTTACTTCAATCAGACTTACCTGAACAACTGTTTTAAAAAGCACTGTACCCAGAAATTATGAGTATTGGTATTTTCAACAAACAATCAGGAGCATCTACTATGCAGCCGAGGATAAGAATAACTACTCTAGATAAAAATAGAAATTGCAACATATGGATATGAGGCTTTTTAAGGTAAAAGCTATCTGTATTCTGTATTCAGAGAATCTCAGTAGTGCCAACTTAGGCCCATTATACATTTCTAGACATAGTCAATCATGCCCATTAAGCCCTGTGACATGTTTATACCCCTTATAAATGCATTTATAGTTCCTGGTATATTTTATCATAAAGGGAAGGCACTTGGATCTTTTCTCTGAATGTGGTTGATAGAAATTGACTAGAATTCCAACCCAGAAAGAGACAACATTGAAAGTAGTTTTTGTTTTTTTTTTTAAATAAACTGTTGCTAAATGTTTAATGTTGTGGTCAAAGTCTCTGCTTGGGAAGTAAATAAGAACATTTTTGAACATGTGATGCAATGTAGTTTCAGGAATACAAAAACCTTGGACTCTGAATCCTGGACTCTTATCGTTTGATTTACAAATGAGGGTAAGAAATGCTATAAAGTCATTCACAGTTTCAAAAGACGAGGTCCTATGTTACTTGTGAAAAAAAAGTTGTTATTTTATATATTCTTAAATTCTCAGATATGCCTGATCATGATTGTTAAAATATATTAACAGCGTGTTAAGTGTAACAGTAAAGCCAAGAGTGGCCAACCTTTGCTGGTGAGTATAAACCCCGAAAATACAAAACAGCCACTTGATTTGCCAAAATTCCGTAGATTTTTTTTCTTAATGGTTTTTCCATTTGCTCTGCCAAATAAAATTTCAGTGGTAAGTTTAAGTGTGTCCTTAAAACTGTCATTTAACACTGGTTAGCAGCCAGCCTCTCGATTCTTATCACAGGTTAGTTTTGGGAATGTGACTTAAAGTACGTGGAGGGAAGAGATAGATCAGTCAACAGATCAACCAGGTGGTGCTAAAGTCACATGGACTAATTTTCACCTCTGGAAGGTGAAAATAATTGAAAGGTAGATTGCATTTTATCTCCCTAAAAGACTTCTTCATTAGGCCATGTGCGTTTCTGGGAGAGTTTTAGGAATATCTTGTTGTTCTCAGACATGTTCAAGTTCGGTTCGGCAGGAGGCAGTGGCTCATGCGTGTGATCTCAGCACTTCGGGAGGCTGAGGTGGGCAGACCGCTTGAGTCTAGGAGTTAGAAACCCATCTGGCCAGCATGGTGAAACTCTGCCTCTACTGAAAATACAAAAATGTATCTAGGCATGATGGTGAGCTAACAGTAATCATAATTCTAAAATTATGATTATTAATAAATCAATCATAATTATAATAATCATAATTTATTAATTATGCAGATTATATTCATTATCTTTGTATTTAATTGTATGAACAATGGAAATTTTTACTAGCCGAAGAGTAAATATCAAAGTGTAATCACAAACACGACAGCCCACAAACACTGTCAAACTAAGTTTGATTTAGTGTTTTCTCCATTTTCCTGTCACCATTATTTTGCATAATTTTTCAAAGTTCAGTAGCTGGGAAATAGGAGCTGAGTGTCAATGAAGGCAGAGTGGGTAGGGCCAAGCTTGCATTCCTTTTCAGGGGGTGATGCAAATAAAATTTGAGGCCTCATATCCAGTTTAAAATCACACCTCATTAAAAGGACTCTCAAGAAAACCATGAAAAGGGTACACCTTTCTCTTTCTTTTTCTTTTTTTTCTTTTCTTTCTCTCTCTTTTCCTTCCTTCTTTCCTCCCTCCTTCCTTCCTTTTCTCTCTTTCGTTCTTTCTTTCTGCCTTCCTTTCTGCCTTTCTTTTTCTTTCTCTCTTTCCTTCTTTTTCTTCTTTATTATTTTTTAAATGATTTCAAATTTCAAACATACAGAAAAGTTGCAAGAATAGAACACAAACTTCCTTGTTCTCTTTACCCAGAGACCCTAGACCCTCCATTCAAGGGTCACCAAATGCCCCCTCGGGCCCATACTGTGCACTCACTTCTCTTGTCTCCCTGGGTTCCCCAGGTCTTTCTTTGCCTTTCATGGCATTTGCCCTTTTGAAGCTGACAGGGCAGCCATTTCGCATGACGTCCTTTGATTTGTGTGCACAGTGCTTTCTCATGACACAATCCAGGTTACTCTGCTTTTGGCAGGAATACCATAGGAGTGATGCTGTGTGCTTCCCCTTTCATCCTCTGTTGGGGGGCATACATGCCAATTTGTCCCATTATTGGTGACATTAATTTTGATTACTTGCTTAAGCTGGTGTCTACCAGGTTCTTCCCCTCTAAGTTTCTCTTTGTCTCCTTTGTAATGAATTTTATGTGGAGACACGTTTAAGGCTGTATGAACATTTCTTATCCTACTTGTTTCCCCTGGTTTTGGTATCAATTGAGATTTCTTTGCCAGAATTAAATATTTCTATGATTATTTCCAAATTATGATTTTCTAAGTCCAGTACTTCTACTATATTAATTCTGTGTCATTATACTCTAAGGAAGAATTTTTTATCTCTCCACATAATCATTAATCTGTTTATTACTATCACTGTGGACTCACTGATTCCTATTTTATTCAGTGGATTATAATCCATTGCTATTACTACATATTTGGACATGCAAATTGTAACAGATTTGACCAGAAAAAGCCCCTTTCTGTTTTTTTTTTTCTTTCTCTTTTTTGAGACAGAGTCTCACTGTGTCACCCAGGCTGGAGTTCAGTGTCACAATCTTGGCTTACTGCAACATCTGCCTCCCTGGTTCAAGCGATTCTCCTGCCTGAGCCTCCCAAGTAGCTGGTGCCACCACGCCCGACTAATGTTTGTACGTTTAATAGAGACGGGATGTCACCATGTTGGCCAGGCTGGTCTGAAACTCCTGACCTCGTGCTCCGCTTGCCTCGGCCTCCTGAAGTGCTGGGATTACAGGTGTGAGCCATCATGCCAGGCCAAGAGAGCCCCTTTCAAATGGCTTCTCTGTCCTCTGGACGTGTCCCTATCATTCTTTGAGCATTACCTAAATTGTTCAAAATGGTGTTCCGGGCTTATCTTGTACTTTTTTCTGACTCAGTTCAAGAATCAGCCAACTTTCAAGGAGCTTTGGTGTGTTTCAATGACGGATTATATTTATTTATTTAGACAGAGTCTCGCTCTGTTGCCCAGGCTAGAGTGCAGGGTTGCGATCACGTCAGCTCATTGCAACCTCTGTCTCCCAGGTTCAAGGAATTCCCCTGCCTCAGCCTACTGAGTAGCTGGAATTACAGGCACCTGCCATCATGCCTGGGTAGGTTTTGTAGTTTTTGCAGAGACAGGGTTTAGTTGAGGTTTTTCTAGAGACAGCCTAGCCATGTTGGCCAGGCTGGTCTTGAACTCCTGACCTCAAGCTATTTGTCCACCCAGGCCTTCCAAAATACTGGAATTACAGGCATTTGTCACCATGCCCAGCCGAGAATTGCATTTAGCAACCAGGATTTGGGCACCATGTGTGCTCATTGCTGCTGGATATACTGCTGCTCCCAGGTTATCCTAGTGGACAGAACTAAGAATTATATGTATATTCAGGCATATATTCACACATACGTACATACCAGCATATCTATATTTATTTCTGTATCTGTTTATATATATGAACAATTTGTACTGTCTCCATTTTCGATCCAACACCTCAAGCTTCATGCTAACTTTCCTTCTTTCCACATTGTTACTTCTCTTAGCGAGAAACCTGACCCCCATTATCGTCAATATATTTGCTTGTTTGCTCAACCCCCCATATGTAGCTAAGCTTGTGACACCATCATGCTGCCATCCTTACACAGAGAACGGTGACTGCCACCTTCAGGTTTTCCTTGTGATTTTTAGACTGAATTAGGAGGAAGGGAGGGAGGGAGAGAGAGAAGGAAGGAAGGAGGGAAGGAAGAAGGAAGGAAGGAAAAAGGAGGGAAGGAAGGAGGAAGGGAGGGAAAAAAGGAGGAAAGGAGTGCATAGTTTTCCAATTGAGGTATAATTAAGGAAATGCACAGATCTTAAATATTTGGCTTGATGACTTTTGAAAATTGCATGTACCCAAATAACAACCACCTAAAACAAAATATAAACTATTTCTGCATCCCCACCCCAAATTTTGTCATACAAAGGAGCCCATCCACCAGGAAACCGTTCAAAACCCTTCTCCTTGTCCTCTCCTCTCAATATCAAGCACTCAGTTTGTGGCTGTTGCCAAAAACGTTCTCTTCTCAATTTTAACCTTTTTTCCAATTTTCTTTTACTGATGCCCAACCTGTTTGGTTTTTCTCTCCTTTTCCCCATCTACTTCAGATCTTACTATATGGAACAACTTGGCCCCTCCTGACTTCATTAGTTTTCTTTCTTCTTCACTCACTGAGGAAATTCTCCGCCATAAAGCAGAACCTGGGAGTTATCCAGAGAACAAGAATCTCCTCTCAAGCCGCATCAGCATTCATCCATTCTCTTCTCCTGCTCAACTTTTTTTCTTCTTCAAATCCCAAGTTGTTAATTTCATATCAATTTTCAAATTCCTGAAACAGATCTAGAAATCTGTTTGGACAGATCCAAGACATATTAAGAGTGGATGAGCAGGACTTTGTATTGATTTGACATGAGAGCAGATAGAAGATTCAAGGATAGCTCTAAGGTCCTAACTGGAGCTACAGGAGCTCGTGAAAGAGGATGTTGAGCTCAGTTTTTAGGGAATTAAAGTTGTAAGTGGCTCCTTGAAGACATTCTTTATAATCAAACATCTGAGAACTGGAACATGGTTTTAGAGAGGTGGAGATGAGAAAAAAGAGTGTTTGTCCAAAGTTTATACGCCAAGGCTGTGGGTGAAACAGGAGCTTCGATCTTTTGGTGTTCCATCTACAACATACGCAAAACATAAGATGGAGAATGAGAAGTCCAGGCAACCCAGGAAACACCAAGTTCCTATCAAAAGCAATAATGAACTGTTTTGTGCCATTAAAAAAAATGTTATGAAGACAGAAACCATCTCCCAAAGATTTCATAACAGAGCTACACAGTGGAGAGTAAATGATTAAAGAATGTGGGTCTCAGAGTTCCATTCAAATAATGATACTTTATCTTCCTTCTATTTACAAAGATAAAAGCACACCAGAAAATGATTAATGTTTAAGCACTTTTATATTTGCCTCTGTTTTTTCAGCAGAAGAAAACCACTTTGGGAGTGCCAGTGTGAATCATCCACAATGATTTCTCCAGGGCTCATCTTGTTCTTGAGTTTTCTCTGCCATGTTGCTATTGCAGGACGGAGTAAGTACTTTTTGCTTTTGAAAAAATAAATATGTCCAACCCCCTAGTATATGTCAGGGATCAGTAATGATAACTAGGCCGAGTGCAGTGGCTCACGCCTGTAATCTCAGCACTTTGGGAGGCCGAGATGGGTGAATCACCTGAGGTCAGGAGTTCAAGACCAGTCTGGCGAACATGGTGAAACCCCGTCTCTACTAAAAATACAAAAAGTAACCAGGCATCATGGTGGGCTCCTGTAATCCCAGCTACTTGGGAGGCTGAGGCAGGAGAATTGCTTGAACCAGGGAGGCAGAGGTTGCAGCGAGCCAAGATCCTGCCATTTCACTCCAGCCTGAGCAACAAGAGCAAAACTCCGTCTCAAATAAATAAATAATAATGATAACTAAATTCTCTTTAGAGTGGATGCTGGAGAGACTGGATTGATACTGATTCTTTAATATTGTTATGTGTAAAGCTCCTCTGTAAGATATGTAGCCAATTTAAGCCTCAGCATACTGACCTGTAAAATGGGGATAATTATAGTACCTCCTTCAAATGGTTGTTGAGGAGATTAGATGAGATATTGTATATGCAGTATTTGGCATGGAACTTGGTATACTTGGCACGGGAATTGGTAACGGTACACACATTTTTCATTTGTGAGCTTAGCTGAACTTTAAAATGCAAATAAAGATCGGTTACCCAACTGCTTTGTGCTCTCTTTCAGCTTGTCCCAAGCCAGATGATTTACCATTTTCCACAGTGGTCCCATTAAAAACAATCTATGAGCCAGGAGAAGAGATTGTGTATTCCTGCAAGCCGGGCTACCTGTCCCGGGGAGGGATGAGACGTTTTACCTGCCCTCTCACGGGAATGTGGCCCATCAATACTCTGAAATGTACACGTAAGTCAGTACTTTCTGTCACATTCTCTCCCCTCATTTGGATTCTGGATATTTTGGGGCAGTAAGCTACCTTGCATGCTCAGAGTGCAGAGGGCCAGTAGACGCTGCAGAAAGGCAAGTTGGAGAGAAATGAGATGGTCTTGGGGGGTTCTCTATGTACAAAGAGAGTAAGGGTAATAGCTGCTATTGATAGAAGAGGAGAAGATCCTTGCTTGGAACTAGGGCAGGTTTAAAAATGAGACCTGGCATGACAAAAGGAGAAAGAAACACTACAGAAATTAAAAGAATGGTGGAGAGACTTTGAAATGTCAACTGATGCCAAAGAGACATTTGGGAAAACAAAACTTGAGGAATCAGCATATCTTTGGACTTTGAAAATGAAAGCAGACTTAATAATTACTGAAATGAATACAAATTTCATCTACATTATCTATATGATATAAATTATAATAAAATATAAGTATATTAAATTAAATAATATAATGTAAATTATATCAATCTCATTATAGCTTTGTTGTAAATAGTTGCTTTTATTTATTTCTTAGAACATGGTTCTATGATATCATGCTAGCAGTATTCTTTACAGTCAAGTATCATGCAATCAACCAGATTGAATTTATAGTAAATTCAATTATTCATAAATGTTAAGCAGTAAAAACAGGCATATGGACCTGTCTGGGCTCTGGTTATTTTGGTTATATGAACATGACCTTTGTCAAAATCATGCATGCTCATGCAAGTTGATTTTACTATGCTTTTTATTTAAAGAGTCTAAACATAATTTTTAATAAAAAGCCGCTTTAACATCATTAGGGAAAAATTTTCTTTAAATCAGGGCCAGGTGCAGTGGCTCATGCTTGTAATCCCAGCATTTTGGCAGGCTGAGGTGGGTAGATCACCTGAGGTCAGGAGGTCAAGACCAGCCTGGCCAACATGATGAAACCCCTTTTCTACTAAAAATACAAAAATTAGCTGGGCGGTGGCTCACACCAGTAGTCCCAGCTACTCAGGAGGCTGAGGCAGGGGAATCACTTGAACCCAGGAGGTGGAAGTTGTAGTGAGCCGAGATTGTACCACTGCACTTCAGCCTGGGTGACAGAGTGAGACTCTGACTCAAGAAAAAAAAAAATCAGCTGTAACTCTGAAACACTAACAATTTTATTTTTTTATTTTTCATGCATATACATTTGCATCATTGAAGAGAGTAGGTATAATTTTGTATTTTTCTATTTTCATCAGCATGAAAATTGTATCTCCACAAACTTCACAATTCATATTTTATTGGCTACATAATAGTTCAACTGTTAATTTACCATGGTAATTAAAACTGTCCCCTGATAGTGAACACTTAGACTGTCTCCAGTTTTTTTTTTTTTTTTGGAGATAGAGTCTTGCTCTGTTGCCCAGGCTGGAGTGCAATGACATAATCTCGGCTCACTGCAACCTCTGCCTCCTGGGTTCAAGCTATTCTCCTGCCTCAGCCTCCGGAGTAGCTGGGATTACAGTTATGCACTATCATGCCTGGCTAATTTTTGTGTTTTTAGTAGAGATGGGGTTTCACCATGTTGGCCAGACTGGTCTCAAACTCCTAACCTCAAGTGATCCGCCCACCTCGGCCTCCCAAAGTGCTGGGATTACAGGCGTGAGCCACTGCTCCCAGCCTGTTCAAATTTTGTTATTAGGAGAAACAGTGTAATGAACGCTTTGGTACATATGTCACTTGTCTCATTTCGAATTGCTTTCTCAGAATAGTTACCAGTAAAGTTATTGAACCAAAGGATGAAAATGAATTTATATGTTTTATTTAATGAAAAATTCTATAAATAGAAATTTACCTGTTTATCTTTTCTTTAAAAAAAAAAAAAACAAAAGTAACATTTTTTAATCTTTATATCACAGCCAGAGTATGTCCTTTTGCTGGAATCTTAGAAAATGGAGCAGTACGATATACAACTTTTGAATATCCCAACACAATCAGTTTTTCTTGTAATACTGGGTAAGAACTTTCATGGGACTGAGCAGTTAACAGATAGAGCATATTTCTATATCCTTAAGCTAAATATCAGGACTGGTCCATATTTTGTTTTTAGCCTTTAGGTTGGATTTGCCAAATGCAAATCAATTTTAGTCCTGCTTTTAATATATACGACCATAGTATTGAAGGTGGGGTAAAGATTGGAGAATATAACAACTAATGAAATACGAAGTCAACACTTTATCTAATTTTTCTGCTTCTCATTAATTACCTATCAGAGGAGGTACATTGAAATGATTCGGAGGGCCAAGTCTTGGCATAGGGTTAAAATACTTTAGGAATAAGACTTGGGCTTTAGGTATTAGGCTAATTTGATTGACGAACCTGGTAGTCTCTAGAAGAGAATGCTATGGAGAAGTTTGGGAATGTGACGATGGGGAACACGATGCAGTGCCACATCCCCAGGAAGCAATCACTTACGGTGGGCACAGGCCCGCAGGGAGCACAGGCACCCCTGTGACGTTACTGAGAGCACACTGGCTATCCGTTAGGGTAAGTTTCTCCTGGGATCGGAGGTGAGGAAATACTACTGTGAGAGAGAAACACATACCTTTCAACTGAAACACAAATTTACCAATGGGTCTGAAAACAAATGACCTTAAAAAATTGGCTTCAAAGACAGAATGCTACATTTTCTTCTTTTTCTTTCTTTCTTTTTGCTCTGTCACCCAGGCTGAAGTGCAATGGTGTGATCTTGGCTCACTGCAACCTCTGCCTCCCAGGTTCAAGCAATTCTCCTGCCTCAGCCTCCCAAGTAGCTGGGATTACAGGCGCCTGCCACCACGCCCGGCTAATTTTTGTATTTTTAGTAGAGAAAAGGTTTCCCTATCTTGGTCAGGCTAGTCCTGAACTACTGACCTTGTGATCCATCCACCTTGGCTTCCCAAAGTGCTGGGATTACAGATGTGAGCCACCACAACCTGCTGGTTCTTTCTTTCTTCCTTCCTTTCTTTCTTTCCTTCTTTCTTTCTTTTTCTTTCTTTCCTTTCTTTCTTCTTATTTTCTTTCTCTTCCTTTTTCTCTCTTTCCCTTCCTTCTTTTTCTTTCTTTCTTTCTTTCATTCTCTTCCTTTTTCTATTTCTTTTTCTTTTCTTTCTCTCTTTCTTCTTTCTTTCTCTCTCCTTCCTTCCTTCCCTCCCTCCTTCCTTCCTTTCTTCCTTCCCTC
>PVKP010009162.1:33223-69567 GCA_004027715.1 Plecturocebus donacophilus | reverse complement strand
TGTGCCATTGCACTCCAGCCTGGGCAACAAGAGCAAAACTCCAACTCAAAAAAAAAAAAAGGCTGGGCATGGTGGCTCACACCTATAATCCCAGCACTTTGGGAGGCCGAGGCAGGAGGATCACCTGAGGTCAGGAGTTAAAGACCAGCCTGGCCAACATGGTGAAACCCCATCTCTACTAAAAACACAAAAATTAGGCATGGTGGCAGGTGCCTGTAATTCCAGCTACTCAGGAGGCTGAGGCAGGAGAATCGCTTGAACCCAGGAGGTGGAGGTTGCAGTGAGCCAAGATCCTGCCATTGCATTCCAGCCTAGGGGACAAGAGCAAGACTCCATCTCAAAATAAAAAAAAATTCAACTCAATGGCCGGGTACAGTGGCTCACATCTGTAATGCCAGCACTCTGAGAGGCCAAGGTGGGCGGGTCATTTGAGGTCAGGATTTCAAGACCATCCTGGCCAACATGGTGAAACTCCATCTCAACTAAAAATATAAAAATTACCAGGCATCATGGTGAGCACCTGTAATCCCAACTACTTGGGAGGCTGAGGCAGAAGAATCTCTTGAACCTAGGAGGTGGAGGTTGCAGTGAGCCAAGACAGTATCACTGCATTACAGCCTGAGCCATAGAGTAAGACTGTCTCACACACACAAAAAAATCTACTCAAGAAAGAAAAAACTTCCAGAATGTTTTTGTCTAAGCTCAGAATAATTACTGACTTAGCCCTTAATTCACTCTTTTTTTTTTTTTTCCAGACAAGAGTCTTACTCTATCAGTCTGGAATACAGTGGCACAATCTTAGCTCACTGCAACCTCTCCCTCCTGGGTTCAAGCGATTCTCCTGCCTCAGCCTCCCAAGTAGCTGGGATTACAGGTATATGCCACCATGCCCAGGTAATTTGTTGTTGTTTGGAAACAGAGTCTCAATCTATCACCCAGGCTAAAGAGTTCAGTAGCATGATCTTGGCTCACTGCAACCTCCACCTCCCGAGTTCAAGCAATTATCCTACCTCAGCCTCCTGAGTAGCTGGAGCTACAGGAGCACGTCACCATGCCTGGCTAATTTTTTGTATATTAGTAGAGAAAACAGGATTTCACCACGTTGCCCAGGCTAGTCTCAAACTCCTGAGCTCAGGCAATCCACCTACCTGGGTTTTCCAAAGTGCCAAGATTACAGGCGTGATTTCCGTATTTTTAGTAGAAACAGGGTTTTACCATGTTGGCCAGGCTGGTCTCAAACTCCTGACCTCAAGTGATCTGCACTCCTCAGCCTCTCGAAGTGGTAGGATTACAGGCATAAACCACCACACCCAGCCTTAATTCACTCTCAAGTCTACATTTGCATGTACTTGAAGCCTTGTAGCTTGATAAAGAATTTATTCATAAGTATGTCAAAGGATTTTCAGAGAGCTAGTCATTCTAAAAGTATACAAATATCCAAAACTCTGTACAAGATTCAGGAATTTGAACACAAATGAGCTCATGTTTTCCACAGTATTCTAACATAAGCAAGTAAACTAAGTTGTTGCTTTACATGTGTATTTCCCTATAGATTTACTGAGAGATGGGATCATCTCAGTGTCCTTTGACTCTAACGCCCTGCGTAAATAAGGCATTAAGCACTCAAGTTTAATTGCTTGAAATTAGTCTAATTTGAAATCTTAGAAATAATGGAATAAAGAGGACACAGTCCAGTAGAAATCGGCAGCAGATATATTTGACTTCCAATTTATCTTATTTCATTACATTATACTTACCAAAGAAGAGTTGCAATTGAAGTGATCTACAAATACTGTCAAGCAGTATCACTGATTGGTCTGCTACAATAATAAACCCATCACTTAAGTTGTATGCCTGTATTTTTGGATTTAATGAGGCCTGTGGGAGGGAAAAGCATGACTAAAATTAAAACATTTTTATGAGTTTAACAATACTTGTCAATAGTATCATCAAATTCCCAAATACCCCACTTTAAAACTTGACAGGCTTTTTTTCTTTAGTCCCTCTAACTAATTAATCGTTGAGTTTTTTTTTTTAAATATATATTATAAACATTTTATTTTTTAAAAAAAGACGGGGTTTCACCATGTTGGTCAGGCTGGTCTTGAACTCCCGACCTCAGGTGATCCGCCCGCCTTGGCCTCTAAAGTGCTTGGATTACAGGCATGAGCCACAGCGCCTGGCCTATCATTGAGTTTTTCTTTATATCGTATATCTTGAATCCGTCCAGGATCCTATGTAGAAAAACAGTACAGGATGGGCAGGAACAGCAAAGGATTCTCATGTTTAAATCCTTGTTTCCTCAGGATTGACTTTATGCTGCAGGAGCCAGGTATTAACATAATGAATTAATTGAGACTGGCATATAGTCTTGGTGTCATGGATACACTAGGCTGGGGAATGGTGGTGAACTGTGAACTAGAGGGTCCACGACACTATAGATATGAAAGAACAGAATCTACTTCACACCAGCCAGTGGGAAGCCCGGTGGGGATGCAACACTGGCATGGCCATACCTCCCAATTCATCAACAGAAGCTGGATCTTTATGTGAAATGTTCTAATTTTTAAATGTTGGCAGCTAAGTTAACCTTTTTAAAAACACTAGATAAGCCAAATCAGAGTCTCTCATATTTGGTTTCTGTTGCTGAGAGCTTCCCACACATAGCCGTCTTGAAGCACTTGGAAAGATTAGTGGTTGAGTAAGCTCAATCCCCTTACTAGCTGAGTGATCTTAGGCAAATTCATCAGTTCATCTCCCTGTAAAATCGTGATAATAGGCTGGGCGTGGTGACTCACACTTGTAATCCCATCATTTTGGGAGGCCAAGGTGGGCGGATTGCCTGAGGTCAGGAGTTCGAGACCAGCCTGGCTAACATGGTAAAACTCAGTCTCTACTAAAAATACAAAAAAAAGTAGCCAGGCATGGTGGCAGGCACCTGTAATCCCAGCTACTCAGGAGGCTGAGGCAGGAGAATTGCTTGAACCCAGGAGGCAGAGGTTGCAGTGAGCTGAAATAGTGCCACTGTACTCCAGTCTGAGGGACAGAGCGAGACTCTGTCTCAAAAAAAAAAAAAAAAGTGGTAATAATAATACTTACAAGGTTCACCTGAATAAAGATTACATGAATTAATGTAAAGAGCTTATAAAAGCCTCACATGGCTGGGTACGGTGGCTCATGCCTGTAATCCCAGCACACTGGGAGGACAAGGTGAGTGGATCACGAAGTCGGGAGTTCAAGACCAGCCTGGCCAAGATGGTGAAACCCCATCTCTACTAAAAACTACAAAAATTAGCTAGGCACAGTGGTGCACACCTGTAATCCCAGCTACTTGGGAGGCTGAGGCAGGAAAATCGCCTGAACCCGGGTGGCAGAGGTTGCAGTGAGCCAAGATTGTGCCACTGCACTCCAGCCTGGGTGACAGAGTGAGACTCCATCTAAAAAAATAAAAAGAGCCTCACACATAGTATATGCTCAATAAATGTTAACTAGTCCTATTCTTCCCTGACAAAATATAACTAATCACCTCATTTTATGACTATTTCAAAAGTCACCTTCTCCAGGTATAATTCTTGAAAATTCTCCAACATTCTGATCCCTCTTTTATCTTATTTTTTCTTTGAGACAGGGTCTCCCTCTGTTGCTCAGGCTGGAATGCAGTGATGCCATCATAACTCACTGCCGCCTCAAACTCCTGGCCTCAAGGGATCTTCTTGCCTCCCCAACCCAAGTAGCTGGGATTACAGGTGCACACCACCACAGCTGGGTCTTTTTTTTTTTTTTTTTTTTTTTAATATAATGGGGTTTTCACTATGCTGGCCAGGCTGGTCTAGAACTCTTGTACTCAAATGATCCTTTCATCTCAACCACCCAAAATGCTGGAAATACAAGTGTGAGGCAATGCGCCTGGCATCCTCCTTATCTTTCACTTGCTTCATCAACTAGTAAAAGGTTACACAAAGGCACTGCTACCAAGGAATGGCACTAAAAATTAGGCGGACATGGTGGCGGATGCCTGTAATGCCAGCTACTGGGGAGGCTAAGGCAAGAGAATCGCTTGACCCTCAAGAGGCAGAGGATGCAGTGAGCCAAGATCGAACCACTGCACTCCAGACTGGGCAACAGAGCAAGCTCCACCTCAAAAAAACAAAAAAAAGGAATGGCATTATATCTTCTGGGGTTCTGTCCACACTGTTCTCTCTGCCTAGGCTGTTCTTCTTCTTAAGGCCCAAAGCAAGTGCAGTTTATTTATTATTTTTTTTTAAGAGATGTGGTCTCCCTATGTTGCCCAGGCTGGCCTCGAACTCCTGGGCTCAAGCAATTCTCCTGCCTCAGCCTCTGAAGAGCTGGGACCACAGGATGTGCCACCACACCAGGCTCACGCATAGTTTCTTAAGAAAATGCTCTTTAAACTGCCCAACCCACAATGAGCTCTCCATCTTCTGAATTCCTACTACATTTACTGTCTGTACTGTTCATTTGGCATTTAGCATATACTGACTTGCACAGCTAAATATCTTGAATTGTTTGTGTCCTGTGTGCCTAAAATTAAGGTAAGATCCTAAAAGGAATGAGTAAGACGCCATCTAATGTCCAAGTGCCTAATATTGGGCTCAGAACATAGCAGATGTTCAAAATGTGTTAAGTATATGCTCCATGCTAATAGATAGAATTTTAGTTCCTAACAGAATCCAAGACTCTATACACACACACTATTATTTTTCAACAGCAGCCTTGATGTCAAGAAAGGCCTGTGCCACTTCCATGTTTTAAGTCTCCTGATAATATTAAAAAATAAAGCCCAGGCACAGTGGCTTATGTCTTTAATCCCAGCACTTTGGAAGGCCAAGGCAGGCAGATCACTTGAGCAGGAATTCAAGACAAGCCTGGCCAACATGGTGAAACCTGTCTCTACTAAAAATACAAAAATTAGCCAGGCATGGTGGCAGGTGCCTGTAATCCCAGCTACTCCAGAGGGTGAGGCAGGAGAATCGCTTGAACCCAAGAGGCAGAGGTTGTAATGAGCCAAGATCACGTCACTGTACTTCAGCCTGGGCTATAGAATGAGACCCTGTCTTGAAAGAATCAAACAGAAATACTAAAAAATAAAGACATGTTGTTGAGAAACATTAAGTTTACCCTGCCCCCATGGTTCCTTTGTGGAGGATACCTTGTAGTTTGTAATTAGTCATAGGCAGGTAACAGCTGCCTACCTGGGATATTTCTGAGTTATGTGTATATGTAGAACAGCTGTGTATTAACAAGAATCACCTGTCAAAGAGCAACTAAAAGCAGAGATGAATCTCTGCTCTGGGCCTTTGGTCCTAGAGAGCTGCATGCAAGCCCCAGAGGCTCTCAGGCTGTTGGTCCCCAGGACAGATACACTCTGTTGGCTATCTGGGTGTTTGACTCTCTCAATACCTTCAGCCTGCCTAGGTAGGGGTCTCCCAGCCGAGCTGGTTCTCCGCAGCATGTCATTTCCTCATTATAGAAACTGTGCTTCCAGATGTCTTGGAGGACTCAAAATATTTAAAAAAAAGAAATTGTGCTATACTTTAAATTTTTGCCTCTAATAAACAATTTTATGCCAAAAAATACAATGAGATTTATTTGTACTACTTATAACACAGTTAATGTTTACCTTATATTAATTATTTTACTGTTGGACTATACTGCTTTTAATACAATTCATGGTACATTAAATGCAGTACAAACCAGGCACCGCGGCTCATGCCCATAATCCCAGCCTCCCAACTCATGCTTTGCGAGGCTGAGGCAGGCAGATCACTTGAGGCCAGGAGTTTAAGACCAGCCTGGGCAACAGGGTGTAACCCCATCTCTACTAAAAAGCATAACCTCATCTCTACTAAAAATACAAAAATTAGCCAAGCACAGTGTCACACACTTATAATCCCAACTACTTGAGAAATGGAGACAGAATTGTTTGAACCTAGGAGGCAGAGGTTGCAGTGAGCCCAGACTGTGCCACTGCACTCCAGCCTAGGCAATAGTGTGAGACTGTCTCAAAAAAAAAAGCAGCACAGTCCAATAGACACAAGCTTAAAGCCGCATGAAAAATGATTTATTTTTAAAATCCCATCATTCAGTTAAAAAAAAGAAGTCAAAAGCACAAATTTAATACCCTTTAAGAATAATGTCCCAGCAGATGCCCTGCCTTTTGCTCTAGGTTTTCTCTTAAGAGAATTATCTGTCAGAATCCATTTGAGTGGGGGGAAAAAAAAAGGTAACTAAATACCAGCCTCCCAAGTAGCTGAGACTACGTGTGTGCCACCACACTCAGCTAATAGTACCTTCTATAGAAGGCAAAGAATAACGTTTCAGGCATGAAGCAAGAATGGTGTAATTACTGACAGAAGAAAGTTAAAATGCAGAAATAAATGCATGGATAGGTCGGGCGTGGTGGCTCATGTTTATAATTTCAGCAATTTGGGAGATCGAGGCAGTCAGATAACCTGAGGTCAGGAGTTCGAGACCAGCCTGGCCAACATGGTGAAACCCTATCTTTAAAAAAAAAATGCATGGATAAACCTCATACTCAGCAGCGTGCTTGATCTGGTAGGCAACAGGAGGAACATAGATTCAGGGATGAATCTCAGAGCCTTCAACTCTATTGGTAACATTTTATTTCCTAAGTAAGTGGTGGACATTCTTTGTATCAACTTACATTTTGTATGCATGAAATATCAAGAGGAGCTATGAATCCTTCATTTTGAAAATACTGATCTTGACATGATGCAGGGGGTATTCCTGATGTGAATTTCAGATTTACATTTTGTATGCATGAAATATCAAGAGGAGCTATGAATCCTTCAGTTTTGAAAATACGGATCTTGACATGATGCAGGGGGTATTCCTGATGTGAATTTCTAGCAATCTGAGACTGAATCTTGATTCCCTGAGGAAGTGCTATATTCATTCACAAAACATTTACTGTGGGCTACTATGCCTACTAAGCACCCAGTAAAACTTCCGTGAATGAAACAGTGTAATAATCAATACCTTTTCAGAAGAGATCTTTACTAGCAAATTTACTTGATATAAAGCAGTTCCATGTTCTTTTCTTGAACCAACACTTAGGCAGCCACTTCCAGTATCATCATTTGTTAGCAGCTCAATATCATTCCACATGTTTCTGAGACTGTCTCCTGAGTCAGGAACCACTGTCTTTCCTGTAACAACATAAAATTAGACACCAAATTATCTTGTTGAATAGAACTTGGTTCCTTGGGCAATGAGAAAGCTTACTCACAAAACAAAAACAAAAGCCTAACATTAACATACACAGACATCTTTGTCTTCTTGTTACTGCTGTGGCCGCTAAACACTTTGGGCCAATAACATAAATGGAACTAGAGCTATGATGATTACCAGAGAACAACATATTGGTTTACACACACAAACCAACAATTCTGACCTTACCAATGCATCCTGGAGCTTCCATTACTTTGGTGTCTAGTTTGGAATTATACTAAGTTTTCATTTGAAATAAAAGTTTAATCCATATAGCAGCAAACAGTGTAGGTTTAGATGCCAGATTGTCTGAGATATCACAGGAGAAGATTCCAGATGAAGTTCAGAAAAAGTCCGTTAATGCTATCATAGTATTATTATACAATAAATACAAATGATAAAGGGAAAGGGAAAAAATTAATTAGGTTTCTGGACCAAAGACTAAGCTTGAAACCTTAGGAGAATCATTTACCCATCTCAACAAGCAAAGATTTACATAAATCATATTATCTGGAGTCTGAGTGGGAAAAGAACACTAAGGAGAAAACAATCCTTGACTGGTAGGGAACAATAATGAAATAATTACAATTAGTTTGATAAGTGCTACTAGAAGTATGTTTTAATAGCTATAAGAGGTATAGCACAGGGAAGAAACAATTTCTGACTTGGTGCTCTTTCACAGTGACTACGTAGTTGCCCTTGGGTAAGCACTTAATCTTTCCGTTCCTCAATTCTCTAATCTGTAAAATAGGAATATACAGGCAGGGCATGGTGACTCACGCATGTAAGTAATCACAGCACTTTGGGAGGCTTAGGTGGGTGGATCACCTGAGGTCAGGAGTTCGAGACCAGTGTGGCCAACATGGTGAAACCCCCACTCTACTAAAAATACAAAAAAATTAGCTGGGCTTGATGGTGCACGGCTATAATCTCAGCTACTCAGGAGGCTGAGGCTGGAGAATTGCTTGAACCTGGGAGGCAGAGGTTGCAGTAAACCGAGATTGCCCCACTGCACTCTGTCTTGGAAAAAATGTATATATATACAGTTGGCCCTCCATATCCATAAGTTCCACATCCCTAGATTCCACCTATAGGCATATTACATTTACATTGTGTTCGGCAAGATAAGTAATCTAGAGATGATTTGAAGTATACAGGCAGATGTTGCTAGGTTACATGCAAATACTATGCCATTTTTTGACAGGGACTTAAGCATCCTAGGGTTTTGGTATCTGTGGGAGGTCCTGGAACCAATCTCCCATGGATAGCAATACCAAGGAACTAATGTAGTCGTACCCAGCTGAAAGAGTTTTCTAGTTTTTACTTTTGGTTTTTTGAGAGTCTTACTATTTTGCCCTGGCTGGCCTTGATCTCTTGGGCTCAAACATTCCTCCTGCTTCAGCCTCCCAATGTTTTGAGTTTTAAAAGTCACAGAACAATGCTTGGTTCATGGCAAACATTCAGTTTTAGGTGTTAGCTAATTTGTTATTGGTGGAAGCAGGTAACACTTGGGCTGAGAATTGAAGGTCATAGTTTTTTAAATGTTGGAAGAGTTCTTCCTAAGGGCATAAACAAGGGAACATTTTGTTTGGAGAATAGAAAACAGTTTTAGTGACTGGTGTTTGGGTGGGAGAGAGGAAATGAAAGATGGACAGGTTGCAGTCAATACCTTTATGGGTCTCAATTTCCCACAGCTGTGAAATAGAGAAACCGCCCAGAACTGCCAAATTTACTTATTCAACAAACATTTATTGAATACCTACTTATTATGTGCCAGGCACCTTTCCAGGAACTGGGAATAGAGCTGTGGACAAAGCACAAAATGTCTTTGCCATTATGAAGTCTATGTACTTGCGGGAAAAACGGACAAAAATAAAATAGTAGGTATCTTAATTGTTACGCTACATCTCTACAAAAAAAAGTAAATGCACAAATTACAAAAAGTTCAAATGATTTGAAGGAAACAGTGCTTAGATGGATGAGGTGAAGGGTCGCTGAAGATTTGTTTGGAAAGGGAAGATGACATCTGAGCTGAGCCCTGAATAACAAGAAGTCAAGTATGCAAAGCTTAGGCGGAAAGCGATGTAGGCAGAGCAGAGTGCAAAGGCTCAGAGGCTCAGAAGCGTATGATGCTGCCGCCGGGTCAAAGCAAGGACAGAAAACAGTGAGGGAGAGATCACTGAAGCCCAATAAAACCTCGACTTCAAGACTGAATTTTATTCTCAGTGCATGGGGTTGGGGGTGGGGAACCCAGCAAACGAATGGCCTGATTTGATACATATTTTGAGATCACTCTGGCGGCGAAATGCAGAATAGATGCGCGAACAGGAGAGAATCAGCAAAATGAAACACTGTCAGTTAGGCCTCCACACTTAAACGCTCTCCGCTGGACATCGCCGCCAGCAAAAACCGACTCCAACCTCTCTCCTGCCGGCGTCAAGGGGAGAACGATAGGAACTGAGCAGAGGCTGCAGTTACTTCATCCTGAACGCACCCCCAGTTCCCTACACAGCGCAGCTCCCCGTCCTCACCTGCAACTGAAGAAACTAAAGAGGAACACTCAAGTATCTCGCCCCTCTTCCAGACTCACGCAACCGCCTCTAACCTTTAGGTTTCATCCCACAAGTTAAAATTGGCGGCAGAACACTAGACCCAACCCCTTTACGGCGGCCGGACGAGACCAAGATTACTTTAGACTCGAAATAAGTTGCCCCACCCTGAGTTCTGCCCATTCCGTTCTCCCGACTGCGCATTCCTAGGGTGTATTCTTCGCCCCGCCCTCTTTACTGTCCTTACACGCCCCTTTGAAAAACACCCAATCACCGCTTCGAAATGCGTTGTTATAGAAACTCTTGTTACCGCCCTCTCTCCTCCCAGCAAGCTGTGCGACGCACCGGGCTTTCTCGCCTTTGTGTCATCCGGGTCTCTCGCGCTAGCGATTTAGTCTGAGGCGAAGCTTCGGAGCGGCCGGTAGTGTTGAAAGCGGGAAGTGGAGGCGCCGCCCTAGCGGCCGGGACTCTGAACTATGGCGGTAGGTACCGAATCTGAGTTTAAAGCGTGGGATACTTTTTCTGCTACTTTCCAAAGAATGAGTTAACAGTTCCCAGAGCCTTATTCTTGTGTGTGTATGTGGACAAAATGGCGCCGCGGCCTTCTTCTGCGCCCGCCATCATGGCTGCCTGCTGTAGGGAGGGGGAAGTAAGGCGATGTTGATGGGGGTGGGGAGCCGCAGGGAGTGCCTTTTTTTTCCAGAACTTTCCTCCTCTCTTTCCCAAGGCTACATTCCTTTTCGCCCCACTGAACTTCCTCCATTTTCGCTTATTCACCCTGGCTAGTGATTTATACTGAGTATTTTAGGGCCTGAGAATTTGCAGCGGAGAAAGGGGCTGGGAAAGAGACGGTCAGGAGTGGTCTCTGAAAAGTATTGAGTCAAAAAGGGGGTGTCTATAAGGGATAGTGTGGAAGAAGAGAGACTCGTAGTAGTCTTTTTTTTTTTTTTTTTGGTCCTCTCCAATGAGATGCTTCTAGTTGCATCATTTCAATTAGTGTTTCCCAGTGTAAACCTTCATTTATTGTGTAGTAATGAGCTAGGAAAATACTGCTGAAAGGGAGTGAAAATTCAACTTAAAAGGCTGTGGAACTACTACCAATTCTGATTGATGAGCGGTTTCTGAAGTGGCCCGAGATGTAATCAATTTGAAGTCTGAGAAGCATTATGTTAAGTCCTGTCACTGACCTTGTTCCTTTAAATTTAAACCCTTCGTTGACCCCAAACGAGCTACAATTCGTAAATTACCTACTCTGAACAATAAGCCTGCCGTATGTATAAGATGCCCAATTCTGACAGATCCACGTTACAGTGTGATTACTCCGTTTTTAGTTATTCCGTTAAAAGAAAAATGTAAAGATTTTACATTTCTTCTTGCTGACTAAATTGTATCTTACTGTTTTTGATGATGATAATAACTATTAAACGTAGTGAAAATTTTAAATTTAGTTTGCTCTTCCCAACAATTGGAATGTGTGGGATTAGGCAGATGATTTTCTTCCTTCCCCCTCCCCCACCTCCCAATATTTAGTTGATTGAGTTTAGACCAGTTTTTTTACTTACTGTTTTTATTTGTTTAGTTTTTGGGGCCTCAGTATATACTAAAGAGTAATACCGTTTTTATTGGGTTCCAGGTTTTTTTGTTTTTTGATGGAGAGTTTTGCTCTTGTCGCCCAAGGCTGGAGTGCTGTGGCGCGATGTCGACTCACCACAGCCTCCGTCTCACGGGTTCAAGAGATTATCCTGCCTCAGCCTCCCGATTAGCTGGGATTATAGGCGCCCACCACCACGCCCGGCGAATTTTTTTGTATTTTTACTAGAAACGGGGATTCACCGTATTGGCCAGGCTGGTCTCGAACTCCAAACCTCAGATGATTAACCCGCTTCGACTTCCCAAAGTTTTGAAATTATAGCTGTGAACCACTGCGCCCGCCCGGGTTCTGGTTTTTTGAGAAGTGAATTCAAGCATTTGCTTCTGCGTGCCTTGTTAAATAAAAAGACAATCCCCTGGAGAAGTGGCCTAGTATTCAATCTATTGCTTACTTCCTTCGCAGTGGAAAAAGATTTGTCTACTTTGTTTCGAGCCATTATTAGGAGTTTGCAACAAAATATAAATTTGTAAGAAACTAAAGTGGCTGCCTCTTAGAGCCAATGCTGGAATAGAAGGCCGTTTTGCAGTTGACGTTTCCGTATGCACATAGATTTGTGCTAAATTAAAGCTTAGAAATTTTCAGAGCAATTTTAATATTCAGTCTTCGTTTTTTTTTCCTGGATACCTGTGTTACGCTGCTATAAGATGTCCTCAGGGAAATAAAAGTTCTCCATGGCCTCAATGGCCACCTATCATTCATGTTTAGTTTAAGATGGTTTTTGTTGTTCCATAGCATATTTTACTGATGAAAATGATTGATGTAAGTTTAAGTTAGCCTGTGTCACAGAGTGGTTTCTCTGTTGCCCAGCTTTGTGATGTTAATCATAACGTTAGATAAACCATTGCCTGACAACTACTGCCCAGGCTAAGCGCTAGCTTTTATATGCGAAGGTTGTTTTCACTTCTAGTCTTGTTCTCTGCAAAAGTAAATGGGATTTGCCAGTACTTAAGGAATTCTGTGTCTTGACAGTAAATCGTCATGCACTGAAAGTGATAGCGGTGCTAAAAATTTTTGAGATCACTTCTGTTTACCAAGTGTGAGCTGTACAAACAGTAATGGACGAGTCTGAAATAGTCCTTAAGGATAATGATGAGGAAAAATATATATTAAAATGTCCGGTATTCATTGTGGAAAAAATCAGAATCATTCTTAATGATACTGTATCATTAGTAATAAACGCAGCAAAGAGATGGAGATGGAGAATCATGTTAAATGAGTCAGCTAATGTTGCTGGACCTTATCTGTGAAATGTGAAAGTTAAACTCTATTCTAAGGGATGAAAACCTTTAACATAAAAATTTTGTGGTTCCAGAAGTCACCTAGACTGGAGAAATAAGTCCATATACAGTATGCTGGCATGAGAGCCTCCCTGGTACTTTCTTTTATTTCTTACTGTTCTTTCTATACCATTGTTAGAGGAATAACACATAATTTATGTCTTTCAGCACAATTGAACTGTAAATCCTTTCTGGGTTTTTTTTTTTTTTTAATGTGTGTGTGTATGTGTGTGTGTGTGTGTGTGTGTGTGTATATATATATATACGTGTATATATATATATACGTATATATATATGTGTGTGTATATATATATATGTATATATATATATATATATATATACACATATATACACACACACACACACACATATATTTAAGACCAGCCTGACCAACATGGTGAAACCCCGTCTTTATATATGTTTGTGTGTATACACATATATATAAAGACGGGGTTTCACCATGTTGGTCAGGCTGGTCTTGAACTCCCGACCTCAGGTGATCCACCCACCTTGGCCTCCAAAGTGCTTGGATTACAGGCGTGAGCCACCACGCCCGGCCCCTTTCTGTTTTATTTATCGTTTTATTCTGTAAGTCTAGCATTGGTTTTGGCACATTTTTGACCCTCAGTAAATACTTGAAATAATGCTACCTCTCACAACCTACTTTGTTAAAATACAATACTCCCATTTATTGTACTTGATATTTCTGGACTAATCTTCCTAAGGGAAGAAGTTCTCCATTATGTGATTCCTCCTGCTGAAGAATGTATCTTGATTCCCTGTTTATTGAATCCAGATTCCTTCTGATGTTCTAAGTGAAAAGTCCATAACTGTTTCTATAAAGGGCCAGATGGTAAATATTTTTGGCTTTGTGGACCTTGTGCAGTCTGTGACACATTCTTTTGTTTGCTAGCTTGTTTTTTGTTTGGTTGGTTGGTTTTTTTAGGTTTTTTGGTTTGTTTTTGTTTTTTTTTTTCTGAGACAAAGTCTCTGTCACCCAGGCTGGAGGGGGCAGTGACGCAATCTTAACCCACTTCAACCTCTGCCTCCTGGGTTCAAACTGTTCTCCCACCTCAGCCTCCTGAGTAGCTGGGCTTGCAGACATGCCCCACCACACTTAGCTAATTTTTGTATTTTTAGTAAAGGCAGGGTTTCACCTTGTTGGCTAGGCTGGTCTCAAACTCCTGACCTCAGGTTATCCACCTGGCTCAACCTCCAGTGTTAAGATTACAGGCATGAGCCACAGTGCCAGCCCTGCTTGTTTTTAACAGCCCTTTTTAAAATGTGAAAACCATTCTTAGCTCAAGGCCATACAGAAACTGGAGGAGGACCTTAGCTTGCCAACCCTTCTTAAGTGATCAATTCCTCAGGTGTATCAATGATTTTATTTTCATATTCTCTGGTCAGATAACCAGCTATTGTCTACCTTTCTCATTAGTTGAAATTTGTAAAATTTATATTGTAATTACTTATAAAATGCTTTAAAGCAGAAACAATGTTTTCATAGCCCAGAGCACATGTGAGGAGAGACAGACTGTATTTGGCAGCAGCACTGTGCCAAGGGGCTGTTTTCATTAAAGAGGGTTAATGAAATTAAGATGGGGTTCTCACATAGGTAAGTTAATTTTCTGTTTATCATTTTATAATCTTAAGGCATTGTCTGTTTTAAGATTTTATGGCCTTGAGTTTCTAAGCTTTAACGACACATTTTTAATGTTTTACATTATGCTAATCTAAAAGAAGAGTATTGGTAAAGTCAGCTGAATGATTTCACACATCTAAGAAGAACTATATTTACTCTGCTTGAATGTTTATTTGAAATACTTGGAGCCTTATTCCTACCCCCGCTTTTAAAAGTTCTAAAAATAATCATTAGAAAGTTAAAGATACATCAGCTCAAAGATGTATGTCTCGCTTTGGTATCAGGTTCATCATTTCAAGTCATTCAGGCTTATTAGTGTACAAAGCATATTTAGCTACTTGGAAAGCAGCCATTCTGATTTATTGATTGGATGAGGGCTGTCTGCCGTCCCTTTGTCCCTCTTCTTTTAAGAAATTGAAAACATTTTAAAGGTAATTA
Source organism: Plecturocebus donacophilus (assembly GCA_004027715.1). Classification (NCBI taxonomy): domain Eukaryota; kingdom Metazoa; phylum Chordata; class Mammalia; order Primates; family Pitheciidae; genus Plecturocebus; species Plecturocebus donacophilus. The sequence continues at coordinate 54,759 of PVKP010009162.1, read as the reverse complement.
AGAACTTTAATCATTGTCTTTAAACTTTTAGGCTAGTGATACAGAACGAGATGGACTAGCCCCAGAAAAGACATCGCCAGATAGAGATAAGAAAAAAGAGCAGTCAGATGTATCTGTTTCTCCTAGAGCTTCAAAACATCATTATTCAAGATCACGATCAAGGTCAAGAGAAAGAAAACGAAAATCAGGTATGATTCTTGAGGTGGCAACAACTATAATATAAGACATGTAGACCTGTTGTGTAAGAAGACATAAATTTAGTTTGTTGGCCAGGCATGGTGGCTCAAACCTGTAATCCCAGCACTTTGGAAAGCCAAGGCAGGTGGATCACCTGAGGCCAGGGGCTCAAAACCAACCTGGCCAATATGGTGAAACCCTGTCTCTACTAAAAATACAAAAATTAGCCGGGCGTGGGGGTGCCTGCCTGTAATCCCAACTGCTCAAGAGGCTGAGGCAGGAGAATCTCTTGAACTGTGGAGGTGGAGTTTGCAGTGAACGCAGATAGCACCACTGCACTCCAGCCTATTCGACAGACTCCGGTCTCAAAAAAAAGACATACATTTAGTTTGTTGAAGAATAAATGTTCCTCCCAGCTGAGGAATGTATAATGAAAATATATTGATAATTCTCTAGAGAATTTTTCAATTAGAAGAAATACAAATGTCCTACTGCAGAAATTTTATAACTGTTGAAAGATAAGAATCCATATTTGAATTTGGGTTATTGTATTTAATAACCCCAAGATATTTATATTTTATTCTTTCAACATTGGCAAAATGGTATTTTCAGAGGTGTAACCTGGACACTGGTATATTCTGCACTTACTTATTCTTTGAAGTAAGTTACAAAAACATTTTTAATCTTGTTTTTCTTTTTAACTTAATGATAGAATTTTTCTGAAGCAAGGGGTTTGACATTTGGGATGTCTCCATATTTCCTTTTTTTAAAAAAGGCGAAACTGATACGGAAGACAGTATTTCGCTGTTTTTAAAAGTCAGGATTGCTGTTGAATAAAGAGATTGAGAAGTTAAAATAGTTCTAAGTTTACAAGTTGAAATACCTGGACTCTCGTTATTCTTTGTGCCTACAGATAACCTACAGAATGCAGTTTTCATCTGTGTATTTGAAACCATTTAGTATTAGCATAATATTTTAAATGGATTTTTTTTTTTTTTTTTTTTGAGAAGGAATCTGTATCACCCATGCTGGAATGCTGTGACATGATCTTGTTTCACTGCAACCTCCACCTCCTGGGTTCAAGAGATTCTCCTGCCTCAACCTCCCAAGTAGCTGGGATTATAGGCATGTGCCGCTATGCCCAGCTAATTTTTTTGTTTTTAGTAAAGAAAGAGTTTAGCTCTGTTGGAACATACCAAATATAATTCCACCTGTTTATTTTCTTTTTTCTTTCTTTCTTTCTTTTTTTGACACGGTGTCTTGCTCTGTCACCAGGCTGGAGTACAGTGGTGTGATCTCAGCTCACTGCAACCTCCATCTCCCTGTTTCAAGCAGTTCTCCTGCCTCAGCCTCCTGAGTAGCGGGGACTACAGGTGTGCGCCACCATGCCCAGCTAATTTTTTGTATATTTTTTTTCTTTTTCTTTTTCTTTTTTTTTTTAAGATGGGGTTTCACCATGATGGCCACGCTGGTCTTGAACTCCTGACCTCAGGTGATCCTCCCACCTCGGCCTCCCAAAGTGCTAGGATTACAGGCGTGAGCCACTGCACCCAGCCAATTTTTTGTATTTTTAGTAGAGATGGTTTCACCATGTTGGCCAGGATGGTCTTGATCTCTTGACCTTGTGATCCACCTGCTTTGGCCTCCCAAAGTCCTGGGATTACAGGCATGTGCCACCGTGCCCAGCCTCAGCCTCTTTATTTTCTTTAGTTTTTGTTGTTCTTAATGGCTTACCTCTCTCTACCAAACCCCCTTATAAATTTACTATAGATTAGAAAACTAGATAGGCTTGTCAGAATGTATGTAAAATACTAAAGGTCTATGACTGTTTAAAATATGTATCTGGGCTGGTTTATATCCTGGTTTGCTCCGATTTCTTGATTTGTTTTACGTATGTGTAGTATTAATGTAGAATGATCCCACCCCACCATTGAAAAATTTAATTATTAGAACAAGACTAGTGAGAGTAATTTTTCTCCAGCGTTGGAGTTTTTTCAGGATGTGATGTTTCTCCGGCTTTGTTTATGGTGAATATTTTTGTGTGTATTCACAGATAATGAAGGAAGAAAACACAGGAGCCGGAGCAGAAGCAAAGAGGTAATTAACACTTTGTAGTGAATAGGTACTTTAAAATACTTAAAAAGTGTCTGGTAGAAAAATTTGTATGAATATATGACATTGTCAAGGTAAGTACCAAACTTGAAATTTAAAAGGTTTAATTGGGTTATAAAATGAGCATGATTTTGATTCATCAGTTTTGAAGAAGATGTTTATGTGAAAAGTACCTTCAAAACCTTAAGTTTATTATATTGTGAAAATATTCACAATAAAAATTTCATATGAAGAATATAATTGGTTTTTTTAGGCCTGTCACACAGAGCTTCCATTAATCTGAGGTCCCGAGTCTCTTGGTGCCTGACAGTTGCTCACGATTTTTAAACAGCAATCATCTTTACATAGCAATACCCCAGATATCTGTGGGCTGCTTTTTCTTTATGAAAGATAGCAAGAGTTCTCTTTTCTTTTGCAAACTAGTTCAGTTTTCCTAATAGTAGTAGTACTGAATTTTGAAACAAAGGTTTGAGTGAGGGACAGCTGAAAAGGTGATGGTGACAGCAAAACTTGAGGAAAAAGAAAAGCAACAGCTGTATTGCAGAGGAGTTACTTGTTCACCCACCTAAGAAGACAAGGAATGAGCCAACAAGGAAGAGTAGTAGTAGTAGCTGGAAAGGGAGAAGAGTCTTGTGGGGGTTGGGCAAGGGACTCCTTAAAAAAAAATGTGGGCAGGGACTTCACCTCTTCCCCTAATGGAAGCTCTGTTAAATTTTTAATTTAGGAGAGTTTTTGTGAAAATGACTATTTTGTTTAGCTCACATGATAACATTTCTATAATAAATCATACTCAGCGTGCTAATGCGCGAAGAGACTGAACTGAAGACGCTGCAGACTCAGATAGCAAAATAATAAGCCTACTTCATGATAAGGTAACTATTAGTCATTCAAACTCCTATTTCCCTTAAATATATCTTAAATCAGTTAAGGGTTTTAATGTTTTTTTTTTTTTTTTTAATTAATAGTAATGTTATGTTTGAGAAACTGGTTTGAAATAAACTCTAAAACATTTGTTTAACCACTTAAGACCTTTCCAGTCTGTCTCTTTATAGCAAAACCAAGGACAGTTTATTTTGTAAGCTCGTATAGAGAACTGGCAATGAAACTAAATACTTGGGTCTCCAGGTCTCTTACTTTTCTGCAAATAATAAATTACATACTATGATTGTTTTCAGCTATATCATCATGCATGTTCCAAAATGATTGGCCAAGTTTTATTTTTAAGAAACGTTAATCTTGAGTGAAAAGAAATATGCTGTGACCTATTTTGGGAAACATAAGTGTCCTATTATGATGGAAAAGTGGTAGCCTGGACATTAGAAAAACATAGGGTATAGGTTCAGCTCACACATATAGCTTCATAACTTTAGATCTTAGTTTAGTTACACATAAAGGGATTCAATTAGAGGATCTGAGTTTCCTTCCAGACTTAGAATTTAGTGATTCAGAGATGTTTTAAGCTTTCGCTACAAGATGGATTTGACAAATCTTCATGTAGGGAACTATAGTATGTACCACTTCCTACTTTGGTATTTGGTAGGATGAGACTTGATCATGCAGTTAATTTTAGCTGAGTCTCTGAATGCCCATGTGAAAGCCTTGGTCTTTTTAAAGTGTGGGGGCAGTAAGTATTGTGTGATAGCATATGGGTTCATTGTTATACCTAATTTGGTTTCTTTAAAACTGAAACATACAGTTGCCATTTCTACCCTAGGTACATGAAATGTAATACTTCTCCAAGCCTATTGGGATACTGCAAGATGAAAAGAGATTGCTTCACAGTTTAGACATTGGGAGGAAAATCAAGAGCTGTCTTTTAGAGGATGTAGCCGGCAGTATAGCTATAAAAGGGACACTGCATCTCTGTGTAAAATAATTTGAAGTTATTGAAAATACTAGTACTTCGTAATAATTATACTTAGCTACCTAATTGAAATGCATTTCTGGTGTACTTTTTGTGTCATTATCTCCATTATTGTTTACTAAAACTTAATATAAGGTACTCTGGATTTAGAAGTTGATGTACATACATGGTCTGTATTCTTTTAGATAAACAAGGGGTTCCTCTTTTGTCTGGCATAATGGCTTTTCAATATTTCAACTTTGAAAATCATTGATTCTATTGTAGTATTGAAAATATTTTGGGGAGGAACTGCATTTGGGTGTTCATAGTAAAGAAAAAATAGAACTGCATTTGGGTGTTCATAGTAAAGAAAAAATAGTAATTATATCTGCAACATTTGGGTGATGTGAAACTAGATCTTTTTTTTATTTGCCACACACTCCTAAGGTTACTAATGTTGCATCACAACATTTTTGTCTGCTGATACCCATACTAACTCTCTTTGTCGCACTATTTTCCTGAAAGAACCAACTTCTTCTTAAAACAGGCAAGAAGACATGAATCCAAAGATAAATCCTCTAAGAAACACAAGTCTGAGGAATATAATGACAAAGAACATTCTTCTGATAAAGGAAGAGAGCGACTGAATTCATCTGAAAATGGTGAGGACAGGCACAAACGCAAAGAAAGAAAGTCATCAAGAGGCAGAAGTCACTCAAGATCTAGGTCTCGTGAAAGGTAAGTCATTTTGTATTATAATTTAATACCTTATAACAAGATTAAAGTTACATAAAGCTTCTCATTGACCCACCAATGCCCAAAAAAATAGGGAGTGTTTCTTGTTTGTTTGGGTTTTTTTTTTTTTTTTGGCTTTGGACTTTGTTTTCTTACCATGAAAAAATAAAATGGTTTCTGAGAATGGGGGATAAGGGATGACTAATATTCAATTAATGGCTAGATTTCCTTTTTTTTTTTTTTTTTTTTTTTTTTTTTTTTTTTTTTTTTTTTTTTTTTTTTTTTTTTTTTTTTTTTTTTTTTTTTTTTTTTTGAGACAGAGTCTGTCCCCCAGGCTGGAATGCAGTGGCGAGATCTCGGCTTTCACATTTTTGTATTTTTAGTAGAGAAAAGGTTTCACCATGTTGACTAGGCTAGTCTCGAACTCCTGACCTCGGGTGATCCACCATGCCCAGCATAGATTTTCTTTTTTGAGACGATCTCTCTGTGTTGCCCTAACCTAGAGTGCAGTGGTGTGCTCTTAGCACATTGCACAGCCTCTCAGCCTTCAAGGCTCAAGTGCTCCACCTCAGCCTCCTGAGTAGCTAGGACCACAGACATGCGCCACCACACCCAGCTAATTTATTTGTATTTTTTGTAGAGACATTTTGGCCATGTTGTGCAGGCTGTTTTCAAATTCCTGGGCTTAGGCAGTGTGCTGGCCTTGGCCTCCTAAAGTGCTGGGATTTCAGGAGTGAGTCACTCTACCCAGCTGAGATTTTTAACCACTTAATCTCTTTTGCACTGAAAAAAATAATATCGTTAAACTGTATAGTTTAAGCCAGTAAACAGTCTTTTTGCATTATCAATGTGATACAGAAGATGTTTGCTGCTAAACTGCAATCTAGATTTTTTTGGTGTTGGAGTACAGATAAAAAGATTTTTTGAGAAACTGGATCACAACTCAAATTTGTGAATGGTATTTGGTAGATTTTTTCTTGAAGAAGTCTGTGGGGAATACATGCATGATATCATACTCAAAAATTTTCAGTAGATACACTAAAGTATTTTACTTAAGCTTTGTAAATACTGTGGAAAGAGTATTAAATAGAATCATAAATTTGGATAGGATCCATTGAACATGTTTGACATGTTAATATCTTTATTATATTCTCTGGGACAGATTATGAAACATGAAGGTCCATTTTTAGTTTGTATTTCCTTTGAAAACCTCACTTATTCTTTCTGTAAACAATATGTATTTAATTGCTTGTCTTAATTGCAGTACTACGGATAACTAATTTATGATGCATATAAGTGAAACAACATGACTAAATAATTAAAATTTGTGCACTTTAATTTCAGACGCCATCGTAGTAGAAGCAGGGAGCGGAAGAAGTCTCGATCCAGGAGTAGGGAGCGGAAGAAATCTCGATCCAGAAGCAGAGAAAGGAAGAAATCAAGATCCAGAAGCAGGGAGAGAAAACGGAGGATCAGGTCCCGTTCTCGCTCAAGATCAAGGCACAGACATAGGACTAGAAGCAGGAGTAGGACAAGGAGTAGGAGTCGGTAGGTGACCATCATCTTGAATAAAATTTAATAGGCCCCTCAGAGAGTCCATTTATCTTCTCTCAGTAAGAAAACATTAGGTAATGTTTAAAGTAATTTTACCATAATCTATATAGGATTTATAGATTATGGTAAATCTATGGCATGATAAATAGAATTTATAGATTATGGTAAAATTATTTTAATCATTATCTAACAATTGAACAGACCTAACTACTTGAATAGAAATACAAGTATTCTCATGTGATAAATCTCTTGTGAAGTGCAGGTGTGAATAGGCATATGTTGGCTAGGTGTAGTGGTTTACGCCTGTAACCCCGCTGAGGTGGGCAGGTCCCTTGAGCCCAGGAGTTCAAAACCAGCCTGGGCAATATGACGAAACCCCACATCTACAAAAGATACAAAAAAATTAGATTGGCATGGTGGCACACAACCTGTGATCCCAGCTACTTGGGAAGCTGAGGTGAGAGAGTTGCTTGAGCCCAGAAGACAGAGGTTGCAATGAGCCAAGATCATATTAAGTGCTAGAGCCAGGACCCAGTTTCAGATACATCTAAATACAAATTCCATGCATATGCTTAACCTACTGTGCTGTACAGACTACCTCAGATTTTGTTTGTAAATGAACAAAATTCAGATTTATCTTGATTGTTGAGAGGAGGCTCTGTTGAGGTAGGAAATATACAATAAAGAGCACAGGAGGAAAACTTATATTGTTCAATGATTTTCTCTGCTCATTTACATAAGATAGTAGTATACTATTTTGTTAATTTATTGCAACTTAGGTCAGTGTATAAAAGATTGAAATACACATTTTAAAAGGGATCTGTACTTAATACAGTAGGTTTTTATGGTTTATCGCTTGCTTGATCTTTATATCAGTATCAATTTTTAGTCAGTGGTTCTAGTTTGTAGTAGTTTACTAATTTGAACCTTACCAATTAAGATACTTTATTTGCTTTTTTGGCAGCTTTAGTCACTGACATCTTGTTTTGTTTGTTTGTTCATTTGTTTGTAATGGAGTCTCTGACACTCAGGCTGGAGTGCAGTGGCACAATCTTGGCTCACTGCAACCTCCCCCTCCCAGGTTCAAGCAATTCTCTTGCGTCGGCCTCCTGAGTAGCTGGGATTACAGGCGCTCACCATCATGCCTAGCTAATTTTTGTGTTTTTGTTGAGACGGGGTTTCACCATGTTGGCCAGGCTGGTCTCCAAACTCCTGACCTCAGATGATCCTCCCACCTCGCCCTCCCAAAGTCCTGGGATTACGGGTGTTAGCCACTGCACCTGGCCAGACATCTAGTTTTTTAGTGGTTAATAACTTTCTATTTTTGAAAACCATCTACAAATTCACTGTAGATTAAAATATGTAGGAAGAATTCCTATGATGTACATATTGACCTACATGAGTACAAAATGACTAATATATAAGGCTAGTTTTTGCAACATTGGATGTACTGTGCAAAAGACTGGAGACAACCAGATGCGGTGGGGCATGCCTGTAGACCCAGGTACTCTGGAGGTTGAGGCAGGAGGATCACTCAAGGCCAGCCTGGGCAACAGAGTGAGACCCTGTCTCTTAAAAGGGAATGAGGGAGTTGGAAACAAACAACTGTTGTTTCCAATGAGTTGAGCTGTAACACAGATGTTTAAATGTTTGTATCTCAAAATATAAATGTTTTTGTATCATTGGGATTTTTGTTGAACTTAGTAAATGTAATTGATTTCTTACTAACAGAATAGTATGACTTGGTCATAATATGACATGTGAAATATGGTTTACTACAGAGATAGAAAGAAGAGAATTGAAAAGCCGAGAAGATTTAGCAGAAGTTTAAGCCGGACTCCAAGTCCACCTCCCTTCAGAGGCAGAAACACAGCAATGGATGCCCAAGAAGCTTTAGCTAGGAGGTGTGTATTTCTTCATTTGTTCCTATTTACCTTTAAATAGGTGCTCAATTGTGTGGATAAGATGAATGCTTTCAATAAGAGAATGATTCACATACTTTAATAGTAAATATGCTGGCATATTTGTGATTTAGAGCTATGTAAATAGTTTAATTTTCATCTTAAACATTTGCACAATTAAAAGATTGAGATGTCTACAACAATTTGTTTTTCCCTTCGTGATTAATTCATTTTTCTCAAATTTAGACTCCCAAATATTGTTTGCATTTGAAACTTTTTTTTTTACTCTCAAATCTAATTCAAGAACTACTATTTTCTTTTTTTTCTTTTTTTTTCTTTTTGTGTTGTCACGAAAAGAACTATTATTTTCACATCTAAGATGACTTTTCCTTTACTTTTGGTTTTTCTCCCTCAAATAGACAAATACCTGAAACAATAGTATTCTGTCAGTATTATTATTTTGAAGATGGCAAATAATAGACATTATAAGCCAGTTTATTTGATATTGTAAGTTTTATTCCTGATAACTGTAAGATACCTTTTTTTTTCCCTGCTGTTTCAGCTGGGCGCGGTGGCTCACGCCTGTAATCCCAGTATTTTGGGAGGCCAATGTGGGCAGATCACTTGGGGTCAGGAGTTGGGAGACCAGCCTGACTAACATGGTGAAACCCTGTCTCTACTAAAAATTTAAAAATTAGCTAGGTGTGGTGACAGGCAAGCTACTCAGGAGGCTGAGACACAAGAATTGCTTAAACCCAGGACGCAGAGGTTGCAGTGAGCCAAGATCTCGCCTGGTCAATAGAGCAAGACTCGGTTTCAAAAAAAATAAATAAATTTTCTGTTGTTTCAAAGGTGATGATGGTGGAACCACACGCAGGAGGGCTGTATAATTGAAATCTGCAAAACTATCCAAAGAACTGCCTCATAGAAAGGCAAAAAGTAAAATAAAATTCAAGCACTTGTTTGCAGCATTTCCAATATTTTGAAAAACAGTCTTTTAGGTTTGAATTTTCTCTCTTTTTTTTTTCCTTCTCTCTACAAAAATTAAGTTTTGTTTTTTGAGACAGGGTCCTGCCCAAGCTGGAGTGCAGTGCCACCCGATGACGGCTCACTGCATCCTTGAATTCCTGGGCCCAAGCAATTCTCCCACCTTAGCCTCTCAAGTAGCTGGGACCAAAGGCATGCCTGGCTAATTTTTGTATTTTTTGTAGAGAAGACGGGGTCTCCCTATGTTGCCCAGGCTGGTATCACAATGTAACCTGATGGTGCTGCCCTGGGAACCCAGCCTGACAGAAACTGCAGCTGAACAGCAGCAAAAGTGTGAGCTCACCTCTTCTTTCCATTCACATTAGTGAATGGTGTTAATTCCAAATCTTCAATGGCTATTTTAATGCAACCAGTTGTAGTCACACATATCTTCTTTCTGAAACTAGTACCAATAGATTAGGAAATAATCTACTATAAAATAGAATTTAATTTATACTAAATTATAATTTTATTAACTCTGACATATTTTTTAAGCCCTTAAGTTATTTATTTGAATGTCAAGTCTATTCTGCTTTCGTTTTTGGATTTTTTTAAAGTGAAGCTGTTACTAGCATCTAAAAATTCATTGACTTAGACTACTTGTTGATCTTTCAAGTAAAGTTTTAAATACAATCCTTTAATTTCAGAATATCAGATTATCCCTTGACTACTTTGAAATCTGGAGGGTTTTTTTGTTAATTAAGAAACTACCATGTATAGACCTTTTATGTTTGTTACTTTTTTGGTCTTAAATGTCAGGATTTAAAACTGTTTAGGAAATAGTTTTCAGATCAGTGACCTCATTATTTTAATTTTTTAGGCAGAGTCTAACACTCTGTCACCTATACTGGAGTTCAGTGGCGTAATCCCGGCTCACTGCAACCTCTGCCTTCTGGGTTCAAGCAGTTCTCATGCCTTAACCTCCCAAGAAGCTGGGATTACTGATACTTATCACCATGCCCGGGTTTGTTTTCATAGAGATGGATTTCGCCATGTTGGCCAAGCTGATCTCGAACTCCTGGCCTCAAGCAATCCTCTTGCCTTGGCCTCTCAAAGTGCTGGAATTACAGGCATGAGCCACCTTGCCCAGCCTGTTACCTAAATTTTATTGTTACTACTAATTCACAAACTTGTATTATCAAAGACATAATCAAGTCTATGCTGTGCCTTCCATGCGTATGTATTTCATAAAAGAGAATAAAAATTATAGCTTGTTAAATTTCTTTTGTGTAAATTTCAACAATTTTTATTTTTTATTGTTACTTATTTTTTATTTTATTCGAGATGGAGTTTCACTCTTGTTCCTCAGGCTAGAGTGCAATAGCACGATCTCAGCTTAGTGCAACTTCTACCTCCTAGGTTTAAGTGATTCTCCTGCTTTAGCCTCACAAGTAGCTGGGATTACAGGCGCCCACTACCACAGCCTGCTAATTTTTTGTATTTTTAGTAGAGGTGGGATTTCACCATGTTGGGCAGGCTGGCTTCAAACTCCTGACCTCAGGCGATCACCCTCTTCGGCCTCCCAAAGTTCTGGGATAACAGGGGAGAACCACGGCGCCTAGCCAATTTTAACAATTCTTAAATCCAATTTACTACCACTGTATTATATTACCCATAGTGCCCCAAAACAAAAACAATCTTTTTCTCATTCCTTGCCACTTTACACTATATTAAAGAGGGGGTAGTGGCATTTGACTTGATTGGTAAATCAGAATCCTTATGAAGAAAAGAATTTCAGGAATTCACTGTGAAGATACTGTTACCTGTTACTTGCTGTATAGGAAGAGTAAACTTGACAATGTCTTTGGTGTGCATACTCATTAGTGAATTTAAGGAATATGCACACTAATTAGAGTGAACAAGAATTTTTATTTTGTTTTGGAATGATTTTGTGTTTTGTGTTACCAGTTCCTTTGCAAGTGATAAATTTCTTCAACTGCTAAAAATAATTTCCTAATATAGACAAGTTTTCCCCCCAATTTTAATAGATTACACAGAATGGTAAGGTTTACTTGACCTTCTGGTTTTGGCTTTTTTTATTTTTATTAAATTAAAGACTACAGTAAGGTCTGTTCAATATAAAAAGTTATCCGAATATCTTGATTGACTACCTTATCTTGGCTTGATCTCCCTCGAAACATTTTGATAATTCTGTGAATTTATTTACTAGTTAAAATGCCTTAAAATTTACTCAGCTTTCAACGTGTTACTTGCAAGATGTAATTTTTTTTCACTTTTTGATTGGAACTGCCTATAAAAACTATGCCTGTTTCTGACTAGTCAATTCAAAAATGTTTAAAACCACTGTTGCAATATTCTTCAGCTGTAACTTATACCATTATGAATGATTGCTTTTTCTTCACCTGCAGATATCAGTTGGGGAGGGATGTTAAATATTTAAAATTTTTCTGCCTGTAGGCAAGCATGAATAATAGAAAAAAGAAAAAAAGAAATATTTAAAATTTTATGGAAATTGGCTTGTCTCTGTACATGCACATATAGAGAGAAGATAGATATATTTTATATTGTATTATTTTAAATGTATTGAAATTACTTTTGCAGGTTGGAAAGGGCAAAGAAGTTACAAGAACAGCGAGAAAAGGAAATGGTTGAAAAACAAAAACAACAAGAAATAGCTGCGGGTAATTTTTAATTTTTTTAATTTTAATTCTTTTTTGGTTATCCTGATTAGCATTCTTGCATGGTTTTTTTTGTTTTGTTTTTCAGACAGGAATTCACTCTGTCGTTCCGACTTGAGTGCAGGGACTGCAGCATAGCTCACTGCCTCAAACTCCCAGGGTCAAGTGATCTTCCCACCTCAGCCTCCCGAGTAGCTGAGACTACAGACCACACCACCACGAGTGGCTAATGTTACTTATTTTTTGTAGTGAGGACCTTTCGCCCTGTTGCCCAGGCTATTCCTGATCTCAGGCTTAAGCAGTCCTCCCGCTTCACCCTCCCAGAGTGCTGGGATTATAGGCATGAGCCACTGCAGCCAGCCTATTTTTTTTTTTTTTTCTTCATTGTTAAGGAAGTTTGGCATGCTTTTTGTAGAAAAATTAACAAAAATAGGAAGAAAATCACCTGTGATACCTGTTTCCCATTAGTATACTGTAAAAGTTTATTTTAGTTTTTTTCTCAGTGTTTTGTAGCTTGTTTCTGAAGTGGTACATTTGGATAATTTTTGCTGATAAATTAGTAATGATTATTTTTGTTCATGTAACACTGTAGTTATCACCACAGATGTCTTTTGTTTTTTGGGGTTTTTTTCCTTTTATTCAGATGGAGTTTCACTCTGTTGCCCAGGCTGTAGTGGTGTGGCATGATCTCAACTCACTGCATTCCTTAGCCTCCCAAGTAGCTGGGACTACACACAGGCGTGTGCCACCACATCCAGCTAATTTTTGTATTTTTAGTAGAGATAGGATTTCCTCCTGTCAGCCAGGATGGTCTCAATCTCTTGACCTCGTGATTCACCCGCCTCGACCTCCCAAAGTGCTGGGATTATAGGCGTGAGCCACTGTGCCTGGCCAATTTAATATTTATTTTTATTTATTTATTTTAAACAGAGTCTCAGGCTGTGGCCCAGGCTGGAATGTGGTTGTGCATATATATCAAGGATTTTATGCAGAAATTTGTCTGTTGATTAACACACTCACCGAGTGTTTGCTAAAAACTTGTGAGCTAATAGTCATTTCCTTATATTTGGTGAAAATCCTGCCTTTTTACATATTGGTAGCTTTTTTTTTTTAATAAATCATTTGTTAATGTAAATCGGGGTTTGCTTATGTTTTAAAATCCATTTTTATATTCTCTTCAAGCAGCTGCAGCTACTGGAGGTTCTGTTCTCAATGTTGCTGCCCTCTTGGCATCAGGAACGCAAGTAACACCTCAGATAGCCATGGCAGCTCAGATGGCAGCCCTGCAAGCTAAAGCTTTGGCGGAGACAGGAATCGCTGTCCCTAGCTACTATAACCCAGCAGCTGTAAATCCAATGAAATTTGCTGAACAAGAGAAAAAAAGGAAAATGCTTTGGCAGGGCAAGAAAGAAGGGGTAAGTTCTCTTATTCTGCTCTTCTTTCATTTATTCTTAATTAGTAATTGCTAAGGAAAACAGATTTGGATTGAAAAAGATTACTTGGCTGGGCACTTTGGCTCAAGCCTGTAATCCCACTTTGGAAGGCCAAGGTGGGCAGATCACAAGGTCAGGAGTTGAAGAACAGCTTGGCCAACATAGTGAAACCCCGTCTCTACTAAAAATAAAAAAATTAGCTGGGTGTGGTAGTGGGCGCCTGTAATCCCAGCTAACTGGGAGGCTGAATCAGGAGAATTGCTTGAACCTGGGAGGCAGAGTTTGCAGTGAGCCAAGATCGCACCATTGCACTCCAGCCCAGGAGACAGTGCGAGACTCTGTCTCAAAAAAAAAAAAAAAAAAGAAAAAAGAAAAAGATTACTTTGGGCTTACCTTTTTTTTAAGAACCTGGGGTGCTCAGGCATGAGTGATGTATGCCTGTAATACCTGCACTTTGGGAGGCCAGTGCAAAGCTGATCACTTGAGATGAGTTGAGACCAGCCTGGCCAACTTGGCAAAACTGTCTCTACTAAAAAGAAAATTTAAAAATAAGCTGGGTGTGGTGATAGGTGCCTGTAATTCCAGCTGCTTGGGAGGCTTAGACAGGAGAATTGTTTGAGTGAGTCTGGGAGGCAGAGGCTTCAGTGAGCCAAGATCATGCCACTGAGCCAGGTGTGGTGGCGGGCGCCTGTAATCCCAGCTACTTGGAAGGCTGAGACTGGAGAATACCTTGAACCTGGGAGGTAGAGGTTGCAGTGAGTGAGTTTCGAGCAAAACTCCATCTCAAAAAAAAAAAAAAAAAAAAAAAATTCATGCCACTGCACCCTCCAGCCTGGGTGACGAAGTGCGGCCCTGTCTCAAAAAAAAAAAAAAACAAGGATAGTCTAATTTGCCAGTTTATTAAATACTGAAATGAACATACATGGTCAAAGTCAAGCTTTCAAAGACAACTGATATTATCATAGAAGTATTAAGGAAAAGAGGCTACTTGGTTTTAGGATTTTTCATAGATTATGAGGTACTTAACTTTTTTTTACATTATTTGCAATGACAAATGAGATTAATTGCAAATGACACTATTTGCAGTCACAAAAATTGCATGTTAAAAAAGGTCTATGACGGGAAAAGAATCCATTTTTTAATTTTATTTATCATTTTTGAGACATTGTCTCACTGTCACCCAAGCTGGAGTGCAGTGGCATTATCTTGGCTCACTGCAGCTTCAGCCTCCCGAGCATCTGGGTCTACAGGCATGGTCTATCACTCCAGGCTTATTTTTAGTAGAGACAGAAAGTTTCACCATCCAGACTAGTATGGAATTCCTGACCTGGGTGATCCGCCCACCTCTACCTTCCAAAGTGCTGGGATTATAGGCATGAGCCACTACCCCCCAGCCTCTTGCTTATATTTCTTTGCTTTGTTATCTCTTTCTTAAGTCTTTAAATAATTAAACTTACATTGATTGAATGCCATAAATGCTGTTTGTTTTTTTAATTTAGGCTACGTTGTTCAGAAATTTCATGTCCTAAAAAATAAATTTAAATTTTACATATTTTAAAGTTTAGTATTTCTTAACAGGACAAATCCCAGTCTGCTGAAATATGGGAAAAATTGAATTTTGGAAACAAGGACCAAAATGTGAAATTTAGGAAATTGATGGGTATTAAGGTGAGTTGCAAATGTGCCAGGGGATGTTTGCATTAGCTATTAGCCCTCCTGCACTGTTCTTCCCTCATTTTCTTATTTCTGGTCTTCGCTCAGGTGATACCTTTTGGGCTCTTTCCCACCACCTTTTGTAAAATAACAAGCAATCCCATTTTGAAAACCCTCCCATCTCCCCTACCCACTCTCCTCCCCACACACACACTTCTTTTTTTTTTTTTTTTTTCTTGAGAGACATAGGGTCCTACTGTCATTCAGGCTAGAGTACAGTGGTCCAGTTATAGCTCACTCAGCCTCAAACTTGGAGGCTCAAGTAGTCCTTCCACCTCAGCCTCTCAAAGCCCTGGATCACAGTACTGAGCCACTGCATCCAGCTTCCATCCCCATTTTCTACTTTACTTTTCTCTGTGGCATTTACACTCCGACATGTTCTTCATGTTATATGGTTTTTTTCCATCCTGCTAAAGTTAATTTTCATTACACCCTGCTATATTCCAGACCTAGAAAGAACATTACCTTGTACTTTGGAGGTGCTTAATAATGAATGGAAATTAATTGAGAGCAAATACGTATTCCAAAGTATGTTTTTTGTTTCGTTTTGAGACGGTGTTTGGCTCTTGTCGCCCAGGCTGGAGTGCAGTGGTGCAATCTCGGCTCACTGCAACTTCCACCTCCTGGGTTAAAGCGATTATCCTGCCTCAGCCTCCCGAGTAGCTGGGAATTACAGGTGCCCACCACCACACCCAGATAATTTTTGTTTTTTATTTTTTAGTAATGACAGACTTTTACCATATTGGTCTCACACGCCTGATCTCAGGGGATCCACCTTGTTACAGGCGTGAGCCACCATGCCTGGCCAAAAGTATAACTTAATAATAGTGTCAGCCAGGCATGGTGGCTAAAAATACAAAAATTAGGGCCAGTCACAGTGGCTTATGCCTGTAATCCCAGCACTTTGGGAGGCTGAGGCGGGTGGATCATGATGTCAGGAGTCCGAGACCAGTCTGACCAACATGATGAAACCCTGTCTCTACTAAAAATACAAAAATTAGCTAGGCATGGTGGTGGGCCCCTGTAATGCCAGCTGCTCAGGAGGCTGAGGCAGTAGAATCTCTTCAGCCTGGAAAGTGGAGGTTGCAGTAAGCTGAGATGGCCCCACTGCACTCCAGCCTGGGCAACAGAGCGAGACTCTGTCTCAAAAAAAATAATACTGTCTCTTACTGAGGACAGTATTATTAAAGACAAAAATAAAAAAAAAATAGTGTCAAGTGAGAGATAATTATTTCCATCTGAATTCATTGTATGCTTTCTGTCTAATCTTTAGAGTGAAGATGAAGCTGGTTGTAGCTCAGTTGATGAAGAAAGTTACAAGACTCTCAAGCAACAGGAAGAAGTATTTAGAAATCTAGATGCTCAGTATGAAATGGCAAGGTCACAAACCCACACACAGAGAGGAATGGGTTTGGGTTTCACATCTTCAATGCGAGGAATGGATGCAGTTTGAAAAAGATAACACCTGTAAAGTTTGGGACTTTATAGACTTCTTGTTCTAATGTCAGGTCCTTGTTCACCAAACAGCTAGCATTCTAGCTTGCATGGGTGTTGCATTGACTTTAATTTATTGAAAAATCCGAATTTTTGTAAATATCAGATCAGTGATACTGGTGTTAGTGTTGTAATCAGGTTAAACCCACTTCCATTAAACTTGACAGAACTACAGAAGGACAATATTTTTTAGTTAATGAATTCTACTTTTCAAATATAAAAGCTGCAGGTGGGGATAAAAATCTCATACATGGATTTTTTTCGTGTCTGCTGTCTTGTGTACTTTTGTACTTAACCTTGTACAGTTATTTTCATCTCTTGAAACATGAAAGAAATGTTATGTAGATGTTCTTTAGAAGATCTGGCCGTTGGGCTCATAATCCAGCACAGATAAGCTGGGTGGTGATGATAATAAAAATGGTTTTCTCAAAACTGGTATTAAGTTACCTGGGATGTTTCTTTGAATTTCTTTCATGGTTTCTGTAGCATTTGGCAATTGCTGTTAGAAAACACTAGCTAGAAATTTCCTCTCCCCACTTTTTTAAGGCCAGTTAACTATACTACAGGCAATATCATGGTGAGCAAAAATGTTAAATTTGGGAGGAGCAAACAAACATTAAAATAAATGTTTTCCTATTATAAGGGACAGACGGTATACAGTATTTGTCAAATATTACATGTGTTATTCAGGAAATAGATTAATGCATTAAAGGGATGTAAGCACTTTTGTTTTAATAAAGTGCCTTATAACAAGTTATTTGTATGCCTTTTGCTCATTATCCCTTTGAAGTCTTCTCCAACATAAACTACAAAATATCAGAAAATGTTTTTTTTTTTTTTTTTTTAATTTTGATTTTTTGAGATGGAGTCTTGCTCTGTTGCCTAGAGTGCAGTGGCACTATCTTGGCTCACTGCAGCCTCCGCCTCCCAGGTTCAAACAATTCTCCCACCTCAGCCTCCCGAATAGCTAGGATTACAGGTGCACCACCACGCCTGGCTAATTTTTGTATCTTTAGTAGAGACGGGGTTTCACCTTATTGGCAAGGCTGGTCCCGAACTCCTGACCTCAGGTGATCCACCCTCCTCAGCCTCCAAAAGTGCTGGGATTATAGGTGTGAGCCACTGCACCCACCCTAGAAAATGCTTTGTCACTAGTTTGAGCATAAATCTGGAGCTAAGGGGGCAATTGCAAAACTTGAAGTTAATCTACTTTCATTACAACAAATTAATAAGGTTTAGCTTTCCTCTGAAAATCATTTGGAAAACATCACAGAATGAGAGTGCAATAAGGGAAGATTTTATAGGAATAAGATTGACAGCCTTATTTTAAAAGCTGGAATTAAGTGATACAAACTTGCTTGTTAAGGTATATTTTTGTTACACATGAAAATAAGTTGATTGGGTTTTTTCTTCTTGCTCTCCTAGGCTGGAGTATAGTGGCTTGATCATAGTTTACTACAACCTTGAACTCACCCGGGCTTTAAGCAGTCCTCCCACCTCAGCCCCGAAAAGGTGGGATCACAGGTGCTCACCATCACACCTAGCTTGTTAAGTTTTTGTAGAGACAAAGTCTTACTACATTGCCCAGGCTGGTCTTGAATTCCTGGCCTCAAGCAATCCTCCCACCTCAGGACTCCCAAAGTGATGGGAGGCGTGTTATCCACTTCACCCAGCCAGATTATCCAGATTATAAGATTTTTAATGTTTTTTAGTAAGCCTTTCATTTTTCCAGAGCACAGTAATTCTATAGGAAAATGGCTTTTCACCATGTTTCAGTGACAAATCTGAGCCTTCTAAGGAAATGACGTTAATGGATCATTTCGTGATCATCACATTTTTCAATTAAGCTCGGCCTTCTCAAATCAATCTTACTAAAAATGCTCATGACCTTGTAAGGCAGTGTGGATGCAAAAGCTTCCTATGTGTCTACAGCATTTTAGGAGCTGACCATACATAATGAGTGATATGGTCTGATAATATAAACAGCAGCACTGTTCAAGGGATTCTCCTGTCTCAGCCTCCCAAGTAGCTGGGATTACAGGCATGTGCCACCACGCCCAGCTAATTTTTGTATTTTTAGTAAAGATGGGGTTTCACTGTGTTGGCCAGGCTGGTCTTGAACTCCTGACCTCATGATCCACCCGCCTTGGCCTCCCAAAGTACTGGGATTACAAGCATGAGCCACTGCACCCGGCCTACTGTATATATTGTATAAAATATATGTATATTGGTCCAAGTGATCCATCTCACTCCCCTGAGTAGCTGGCACAAAAGGCCCATGACAGCACACGGGGATGATTTTCACAGAGATGGGGTTTTAGGCTGTTGGCCAGGCTGATCTCCCACTCTTGGCCTCATGATCTGCATTGTCTCAAGCCTCCCAAAGTGCCACCTGGGATTCAGATGTGAGCCACAGTGCCTGGCCTAACAGTATCTTTTATTTCAATACTTTTTTTTTTTTTTAATTTGAGTAGCCAAATGCAAATAGTTTAAAGATGAAATTATAGTTGTCCCCTGAACAACATGAGTTTGAACTTCAAGGGTCCACTTACATGGAATGCAGTTGTGTGATTCCCCGCTCACTGCAACCTCTGCCTCATCTCTAAAAAAACGAAGGCCAGGTATGGTGCTCACACCTGTAATCCCAACACTTTGGGAAGCGAAGGCGGGCCGATCACGAGGTCAGGAGTTTGAGACCAGCCTGACCAACATAGTGAAACCCTGTCTCTCCTAAAAATGCAAAAATTAGCCAGGCATGGTGGCATGCGCCTGTAATCCCAGCTACTCAGGAGGCTGAGGCAGGAGAGTCACTTGAACCTGGGAGGCAGAGGTTGCAGTGAGCTGAGCTCATGGCCCTGCACTCCATCCTGGGTGACAGAGACTGTCTCAAAAAGTAAAATTAAAAAAAAAATTTAAATGGCCAGGTGCAGTGGCTCCTGCCTGAAATTCCAGTACTTAGGGAGGCAGAGGCAGAACTATAGCTTAAGCTCAGGAGTTCAAGCCCTGCCTGGGTAATACAGCAAGATCCCATCATCCAGCAAAAGGAAAAAAAAAAAGCGTGAAATGTGTAAATGACTTCCCAATGTTGGGATTGGAGAGAGGCTTCCTTAGGGGCCTTTGAGTACTGACCTAGTAGTGTTCCAGCCTCATCTTGGCCCACTCTGCCTTTTCATTCAACATAGTGGTTCTTACACCTAAGACTCTTCCTTCCATCCTCCCATGTGCCCATCCCCAACTTTGCCTCCCCTGAAAGTCTCACTTCCTGACTGCACTGACTCCCACAGACTATGGTGTTTGTTAAATATTCATAACTTCCTGTGTTTTTCACATTTGTTTGATGAATATCCATCAACATCTGTCTCCACCCAAGAGCAGCAACATTTAAAATTACTAAGTTTTTGTTGCATTTTGTGGACTATAGTCTTCGTGAGAGGAGGAATTACTCTGTTTTGGTTACTCTTTGCATCCTCAGGTCCTCGACAAGTGCCTGGCTCACTGAAGTGGTAAATAAATAATACGATTGAAAGAACAAGTCATTGAACAAGAGAAACCACAGAAAGCTTTAATAGACTAACATTGTCGAATCTAGCTAATTTGACATTAAAAACGAAACAAGCTCAATAAACTAACTTATATACAACAGTCGTCTCTGCAGCAAAGCTGGAGTCTCTTATTCTCTTTTCCTTTTTTTTCTTTTTTTTTTTTTTAGAAAAAGAGAAAAGGAGAAAGAAAGAAACAGCAAAAGAAAGAAAGAATGAAGGAGAGAAAGAGGAAGAGAAAGAGGGAGAGAAAATGGGATTGTTTTATTGCCCAGGCTAGAATGCAGTTTAAAAATGGGTATTAAAAACCTTTTTTATGCCAATAATTGTGCTTAACAATGGAGACGGGAAGGAATAGGGGATGAAAATAACAAATAAGCAGCCAACCAATATTTTATTTAAACCTGTGAAATGCTATGCAATTGCCGAGGAGTGATTTACTTCCAATTATGTGGTTACTTTTAAAATAGGTATAATGTGATACTGAGAAAAATGTATGTTTTGTGGATTTCGGGAGGAGAGTTCTGTAAATATTTGTTAAGTCTAGTTGTTCCAGGTCTGAGTTCAAGTCCTGGATATCCTTGTTAATTTTCTATCTCGTTGATCTGTCTAATGTTGACAGTGTAATGTTCAAGTCTCCCACTATTATTGTGTGGGAGTCTAAGTCTCTTTGTAAGTCATTAAGAACTTGCCCTGTGTGTCTGGGTGCTCCTGTAATGGGTGCATATATATTTAGGATTGTTAGCTCTTCTTGTTGCATTGATCCTTTCACCACCATGTAATGTCCCTCTTTGTTTCTTATGTTCTTTGTTGTTTTAAAGTCTGTTTTATCAGAGACGAAAATTGTAGCTTCTGGTAATGCTAGCTGGCTGTTTTGCCCATTAGTTGAAGTAGATTCTTCATTATGGTGATGCTCTTTACCTTTTGGTATGTTTTTGGAATGGCTGATACTGGTTGTTCCCGTCTATGTGTAGTGCTTCTTTCAGAAGCTCTTGTAAAGCAGGTCTGGTGGTGATGTAATCTCTGAGTACTTGTTTGTTCACAAAAAAAATTTTTTTTCCTTCACTTATGAAGCTTAGTTTGGCTGGATATGAAATTCTAGGTTGAAAGTTCTTTTCTTTAAGGATGTTGAATGTTTTCCCCCACTCTCTTCTGGCTTGTAGGGTTTCTGCTGAGAGATCTCCTGTGAGTCTGATGGGCTTCCCTTTGTGGGTAACCCGAACCTTCTCTCTGGCTGCCCTTAGCATTTTCTCCTTCATTTCAACCCTGGTGAATCTGACGATTATGTGCCTTGGGGTTGCTCTTCTTGAGGAATATCTTTGTGGTGTTCTCTGTATTTCCTGGACTTGAATATTGGCCTGCCTTGCTAG